>JAPYZH010000383.1:0-100189 GCA_030523085.1 Meteorus colon
ATACATACATACATACATACATACATACATACATACATACATACATACATACATACATACATACATACATACATACATACATATATACATACATACATAAATACATATATATATATATAATACAAAATGAAAGATGGTACGTTATAGTTTTGCAGGCGCATATTCGAATATTTCATTGTATATAATCTAAAAGTATTATAAGTGAGAATTATTGATTGTAGACACCATCGGTGATTTTTTGTTGTTTTTTTTCTCTTTTAAATTATCAATGCAATATATATATATATATAGTATCACATTGAAATAAGGATCAGAATGAAATTGGCTCAATAGAGATTCGATCTCCCCGACCCAAACAAGTAACAATATCAAATAAGCTGCCAGTATGACTGACAATGCCATTCGAAATCCAACTACGATATATAGCTATGTATTACTGTATTGCAAACAATTGCGACTAATTAAAACTATTCTTTTTATAATATAATGATGCCCAGACGCTCAAATAAGTGATATGTTGTATTAGGTTTATGACATCTTTTTTGCACTGTATCATTTGGTCCATTATTTATATTATTCAATAAAAAAAAACTGGTGATTTGTGTTGAAGCAAGATAATAGTTATTGGACAACACCATACATTTGACTACCATTATCATTGTCATCGCTTTTCCCCTTTCCAATGAATTAACATGTACATCATGCGTCAATCGACGATCTGTGGATAATTTTCTATGTATGATTTATGATACTGCGAAAATTACAGTCAATAAAATGCCCATGTGGTTTTTTGAAGTGCATGTAATATATGGCAGATACAGTATGACTGCGCATATAGAAATAGTAAATTTGAAAATACTGGGAAGAAACGCAAATTTTCACTTATATAAATGGCATTCTATAATTTAATTGTAAAATGGAAATAAATAGTAATTCGCCTAATAGTATAGTGGCCTAAGCCCCGTAACTTTTTTCTACCCCTACGCTTATGCTCATAAATAAAAGAATAAATTATACATACATGTCAGAAAATAGAATGTGCCACTATTTTTTTTCACTCATCTAATTATACTTTTGTTCTTGTTTCAATACGTCAAAATCTGATATACAAGTAAATTTGTGTACACGGTTCACACATACATCCTCCAATAATATACACAATGATATTGACACACTAAACTCATAGTTGTGAAATGGGTATACGTTTCGATCGTTATATGAGTGATTATTGTTTCGATAGCGAAATACAGTTATAATCGCAAACCATTTATGTAACATCAATATTGTTCATTTATACATTACTATTGTAATAACCATTGTGGGAAAAATATAAAATGAAAATTGATAGCAATATTATATATATATATATATATATATATATATATAATTAATGTTATGAATTTTATTACACATTTTTATCTGTACATATTTGTTCATACAATTTTGTACATGTCAAATTACGTATGTATCCGTATTTAAAGTGATAGTAATTGCCGTGAGATTGGTGGAAATAAATTTATACATTTACACAAATTTCAACATAACTGTCATGTTTAGCCAATGTTATAAACACATGGTTAAATTTCATTAATTCTATCTCTAACATTTAATTTCGAAACAGGGGGGTGTATATATGGGTCCATCAAATTTTATGGATGGGGTGAATATTGTGACAATCATAGTTGATAATGGTGGTATATGTTTCTCTTTTCATTTTTCTTGTAGCACAAAATTGGCATGGTGGAGTCCCAATGAGAAAAAAATAAGTGGAAGAAGACGATTGGCGAGGTTGTTGCACTGAATGTTGAAAACAATGACGGGAGGTTCAAATTCAAACTGTGACTCGCCTTCCAATCGTGTTTGCAGGGACTTTTCACGAAATGTTTGTCACCGTGGAAAACGATGCAAATACCTGCATGAGCGATCTCGTGAAAATCCTTTGGATGAGTATACATTCTGTCATGATTTTCAGAATGGTATGTGCAATTGGCCAGGCTGTAGATTTCTCCACTGTACTGAAAAAGAGGAAAAACACTTTAGAGCGACAGGCGAATTACCATCCCATATTTTGTGTCGTCTGACAAACAATTTAGATAAATCAGAATATACATTATGTAAGGATTTTATGAAGGGTAGTTGCCAGCGTGTCAGCTGCAAATTCAGACATTACAAAAAGGAAGAGCACCAACATATTGATTCACCTCTCATAAATATACCACGACCGCAACATAACATCAACAATATTAAAAACAGTGAGAATATACAATATGCTGAAGAGGATAGGAGGTGACTATTTATTTCTTCCGTCATCATATTATTCTTCAAAATATTTATTTTCACATAATTCGTCGAACAATAGACATATGTATTAATATTAATTCATCCATTCAATTAACTTATTTATTCATGGGTCCGTGGAAGCATCCATTGGCAATTAGATAGTCAGCATCATCATCATCAGCATCATTCACTGGTAGTTGACAATGGATTCAATGTATCGTTATATCCGGGTGAATGTGCGGGACCTCCGGAGCCGAAAAGGAGAATAATATCAGCAGGTGAAACAGTTGTTCACTTCCAGACACCACCGCTCGTAAGTCAACATACCGCTCCATCCTCTGTTACGGGTGGATTCTACTATCCTGTGATAGCAAGGAATGATACAAGAGCAATAGTTCTTGACGATGAAAATATAATATTACGAAAACAGATTGAGGACTTGAAAAAGCAGGTATCGTATATCAATATTTTATATTTATCCATCATGAATATGAGTATATAATGAAAATAAACTATATATATCAAATAGCGACGAAATATCGAGGGCTTATTGATCTAAAACGAATTTTAATTAGGGATTTACATTAAGAATTGAGCTTTCACAATTGAATGTGATTTTGTTCGCGATGTTGTCGGAATACTTAGGCAACAATCATTCAGAACATATTCCATCATTGGATTATTCACCAATTGAAATAATCGTACAATTATTGGAATTTCATTATTATTATACTTGGAAATACAATGAACAAGAATTATGTGAACGATTGATTGAGACATTGAAATTAAAACAATATTCAGTCAAGGAGTATAACTCACAATAGGTGCATACTAACAAGAAAAAGACGAATTATAGTTGTCAATCATTTTTATGAAAGAAAAAAAAATTAATCCAACCCAAAAAATAAGCACATTCCCGTCACAAAGCCCTCGATATATATATATATATATATATATATATATATATATGGGGACGTGTGTGTATGCATATGTTTGTATGCATTCGTTCATGAGCATTCAAATTATTATTATTGTTTTGTTAGTTTATGTAGAAAAAAAAATTTATTCATGAAATGTTTAAAATATGTAGAAAGATTGATTTATAATGGATATTTCCGTAGAACTCACAGTTACCATAGGACATCTCATCATATAATTTTGATCTTTTATAGTTTCCAATACATAAATGATTTACTTTAAGTAGAAAATAGCATTCTCAAAAATTCGGTAATTTCTAATACTTCGTTTGGGTAATCTTTCGACACTCACGATCGGGATAATCAATTCCATCATTCTCCACTGTTGAATTTTTTATCAGCCCCGTTGATCAACTTTTCATATTCGCATCGAGATCGTATCGTCTAAACTATTAGCACGATGCGTATGTCTATCACAGTGATTATTTTAGACGGCCAACGTGGTAGAACATATCAAAGATGAAGACAGTAGAATTTTGAATTGCATATTGTTCAATTTATAGAGTTTTCGCGATTAAATTTCATGTGCTGAAATTGAACCGCCCCTCGGTCACTATGCAAAGCCCCGTTGATTGTTTCATTTTCTTCCTGCTTAATTATTTCAATATTCAATTACGTGTAATAATTTTGTGTGTATGTGTGCGTGTGTGCGTGTGTGCACGCGCACGTATGTGTGTATGCAAACAGGTGAGCAATTTGACTGCAACTAATGAATTTCTACTGGACCAAAACGCACAACTACGAATGTCCAGTAAGAGAACTGCCAACGTTACTGCAGTGACTGTGCCCGCAGTAACAATAACGAATGCTGTTCCATCGTCACAAGCTCCGACACCACAACAAATGGTCAATGCCGCTGTTGCAGCGGGGACACTCAGAACAGTCACCGCCAGCGTCGCGACAGTACCAGTGAGCATTGCCACTGTTGCCCCGGTGTCAATAGCCGCCGTATCGATGGCACCAGTATCTATGCCACCACCTATTGTCACAATGGCTCAACAAACAATTACGATGAGCGGATCAGGACCACAACCAAACAATCAGCAACCCCCAAATCCCCAACAATCGACCAATTTACCTTTATCCATATCCGGACCGACAGCCCCTCTAGTCTCATATCCTATTATGACTCAAGAACTCAGGCCGGTACTCCAATGAATTCATAAATAATTCATAACATATCCTAGATCGATTGAATATCGAATCACATTTTTTGCTTATTCCATTGAAAAAAAATGTAAAGCTACATTAATTAATCAATTTATCTTTATTCGTCTGGTATACGCATATTTACAATACTTAACATTCTTTTTATTCATTATAGCACATATATCTTGTCTTTCTAGTGAGCTGTTAGTAAATATTAGTAATCAACATTTATTTGGAAATTACTCGTGATGAGTCACTGTATTGTAAATATTCATTATAAATTCATGTAATTAATGAAGATGATTAATTTTTTTATAGATTAATGTCGTTAGTCACTCACTATGACCTTGTGGAAAACTAATAAATAATAGTTCCTAGCACATTGATATCAGAATGGGTGAGTGGTTGACATTATTCAGTTTTTGCTATTTGTCAATATTATTGCATATGATATCATCCTTCATTAGCTGATTCAGGCATCTACCACGAATGGAGACGTTTTCGTCAAACTTCTTTCATGATATATCACCAAGTGCTGCTACTGCAGTCAATTTTAACATTAAAATCGAATTTATTACTTGGAATTGGTCTCTATATGTGTTCAATTATGACGTGATGATCCGCATGAATATCATATCTGCATGCGATTGATTCACATTCATAGCGATCATATCAATATGTACAAGTTGCTTGAAAATGAATTAATAGCCGCTACATGATCAATTGAGTTCAATCATTTATAGTGAAATTTTTTTATTTAATACTATGGTGAAGTGTCATATATGGAAGGTATGAGTCTGGATCGAAGACACTTTGAAAAATGACAATATAATGGTATAATTAAATATTATATTTGCACTTTTACAAAGCAATAAATTACATAAAATCCGAATTAGATATCATATACTGGTACCGTTAATAATACAATTCTTATCAATGGATGATAACATCAATGTAATTATTCAATTCCGCTATAAAAGCGTCAATATGTGAACGTATAGCTGCAAATGCCTTTCATATTTTCGCCACATCATTCCTCATCACTGGAAGATATATGTTTTATACTCAATATGTTTATGGTTTTTATTACACATATGAATGTCCACATAGAGATATAAGCACATCGTCTGGTCGGCTGACTTATATGTGTGTGACAATCGAAAACGAACATAAAATGATACAACATCATAATCCTAATCGTCGATTTTATTTCATCTAATGCAAATTTCTACTACATCAAAATTTATGAGAATGCAAATATATAAAAGAGTTTAGTTATCAAGCGAGTCAGTGAGCTTATCATTTATATTCAATCGTTATTCAATTTTTTTTTATCAACGAATTAAAAAATATACAGTGAAATCTAACCACCGATATCAAATTGATTTCGTGGATTCTGATTTTTATTCCGAACTGAATTTGTCGTAGGGGGGTAAGTTGTTGGAGAATATGCGCATCATTAATTGAGAAGAATTGATTATGTTATCATCGTTCTCATGTCGAATGAATATATATATATGGCTTAGTCATGTGAATTTGAGACATATATTGCTGTTCAATCACTAAAACAAGAGAAAATACAGTAATTGATTTCAAAATCAATAAGTTTAGAGAGATTGAAGTGCGAGTATCGAATTTGAGTTCAAAAGGGCATATGCATGTATATTTATTCGTAAATAGTTAAGTCATGTGCATTTACCTGTCGTCGCTGTTATCACTCGTGCCCTCCCCACTGCAATCAAGATCGAGTTCACCTTGTATTGCACTCTGCAAATCATCAATTCGCTGTAGTGCAAGTCTGAGGTCATCACGTGCTACTTTAGTTTCAGCCTCAGAAATTTCTATGGCTTTCTCAAGATCACGGCGAACGCGAATTGTTTCTTGTTCCCGAACAGTAGCGCAATTAAGTTCATCTCGAACATCCCGTATTGATCTTTGCAATCTCCGTGCAGTATCTTGAGCTGTTTGCTCTTTTGTTCTCAATAGAGCCGTTTCGGTCTGTAATTTGTCGACCGATTCCTTCAAACGCGCAATTTGAGTTTCAAGACGAGCGCGAGTGGTCTGTTCCAATTCTAATTTACTCTCGAGTTCCTTCGCACGAAACTCAAGGCGTCTTGTAGCGAGGCTATTTATTGTCGGATCACCAAGTTGCTCGACGCATTCAAGTCGCTGACTCAGTTCGACAAGTTGATCCTTCAATGATGATTTTTCAGCTTCGAGCGTAGCTATCAATGTATGAGCCTCCTGCAATTGAGTTTGTTCTACGGATACTTGTTGTACTGTTGCACGATATTTTTTCAACACTTCAGCCAGTTCCTCTTCATTTTCTTCAAGATGCGACAATAATTCGGTTCGTTCTCTATTTGCAATATTAGCACGTTCCTCTGCCTCCAACTTGAAACGTGTGACTTCCTCAAGCGCAGCTTGTGTTTCATTCAATTCTTGTTCCAATATCTGTTTGGCTTTTTTCGCAACTGCTTGAGCACATTCGGCGTCCTCAAGCTGATTTTTTAATTGTCGGATGGCCGCTTTCCCTGTTGAATCGCATCTAGAACGCTCGAGCATAGTTTGGGCATCTTTGAGAAGAGCGCGAGTTCCCTTCAGATCTCTCTTCAATCTTTGTACTGTATCAGCATCAGCTGCACGATCACTACGGTCTTGATCTTCATATACTATTAATCTTCGTTCGAGCTCATGTTTCTCACGTAACAGTATCGTTCTCTCCTCGTGTTCATTCTCGAGTTGTGCTTCCAATGCTCTCACTTTTTTTTGGGCGTTACATCGAATATCTTCCAATTCATCGTCTCTCTGTTGGATTTCCTTCCGCATTTCTTTACGTTGTTGCTCTATACTCATTTCCAATCGTAGTTTCGCTTGCTCTAGAATTTGCACTTGTCCAGCTAACTCATCTAATTCTTCCTCCTGATCCTTAACTTTTTTATCAAGTTCATGCTTAGATTTCTTCAAATGTGCTACTTCCTCTTCTGTTTTTCCACCAAACGTCAACTCTTCAAGCTCCAGGTTTAGATTATTAAGTCTTTCCTCCTGCAGTTCGATTTCCAATCGGGCATCCTAAACAACAAATTTCGATTCAACAAATTATAACGGAAAAATAAATTTGATGCAACAAAATAAGGATAATATGATCAACTTACACTCAAATTCTGTTCAATAGTAAATTTCTCAGCAATTGCAATTTCTTTTTCACGCGTGATTCTATCTTTTTGTGCTTTTTCTTGTCTCAAATCATCCATGAGGTTCTGTGTCTCCGAATCAAACCTTAAGGTACACGAACACAAAAGTATTTCACATCAATTGAATATACATGATATTGATCTAGAACCATGAAATGGTTATATATTCAATAGACCTTGATTTCTATCAACACTCATTTTAATCGCTCTCTTCTATTTTATCAATCAACCTCTCGTGTAGAGTTTTTTCATCGAAAATACAGCATCGTTAGTGCGGATAAATACATTGAAAATCCACTAAACTGCACATAATTATATCAAATTTATATTTATGAAATATAAAGATAGGAGGACGTACAATCATACCATACATTTGCCGCGATAATTCGTATTATGCACTTCATTAAAATGTAATGAGCTGTCTACTATCAAGTATAGTTAGGACCATGTAGTGAAGTCTTTACGAGCAGATGAACAACAAACAGGAAAGGTAAATAGACAAAACTCACTTGCGTTGTTTCTTCTCTAAAAGATTGTTTCTAGCAGTTTGTTCCTCCAAGAGAAGTCTCAAGTCGTGCATCTCGCCATTGACCTTTTGTACACGTCGCTTCCATTGAGCAGCAACTTGACGTTGCTCTTCTACTTCTTCGTATGCATCAGCGAGCTGTTGAATTGAATTTATGTATACATATATGATCATCGTGATTTTATTAATATTATATAGGTATATAATGTTCGCCAAGATAATTATGAATCAACTATCATAGTTAATGAAAATATCGAAGAATATTTTCTGTTTTGAACGAAAAAATTCTTGAATTTTCGATTAGGCCAGATCAGATCATCACTATGCCCAAGTGCAAAAATGAGATTGCTGAGCCTCACTTTTTTCTCGAGCTGCTTTTTGAGACCAACAAGCTGCTCAAGATCATCTTCATGTTGTTGTGCCATTTTCCGTTTTACAAATTCAAGTTCACGAATTGCATTCACATATCGTTGTTTGTAAACACCACCATCATCGCATTCTTCTCCATCTGATGCAACACTATTAAAATCAGCAGCCCTCGTATATAACAACTCCATCTCCAGTTTTTCTGTTGTTTGTTGAAGATTTTTATTGGCCGCGGAGATGTCATGGAGTTCGCGTTCCAGTCGCAGCCGCTCTGATGTTTCTGCATCAATTCTCTCTGCCGCCAGAGTTGAAGTTGAATGTTCTTCAGCAAAATCAGCAGTCAATACACTCATCTAAAGGCAGTATTATGAAACGTCAATATAATGAATGGATTCAGATATAACTACAATAAATATTTGCAAATTAATCAATATGAACATAAGAAAATAAGGAATGAATTGTGAGTGGTGTTAATCGAAAAACCGTTATTGCCTACGATTACCTCATCATTGTCACATTCTGACAGCGTTTTATCTTCTGATAATGTCATGAGTTTCGAAGCAATTGAAGTGGATTTACTTTTAGCGATATTGTGAGTTTTATTGTAATATTGGAAACCTTTAATCATAATGTTTGTTGCGCTTCTGCTCCTACCAAGTGATCGATGACTACTATATGGCATTGTTTCTAATTCATCATTGTCACTTTTATGACCAATTTTACGCCATTCTTCCATGATGTGATCAGTGCGACGGAGAAATCGAGCTATTCGCGAAGTTAAGAGCGACGATGCTGTGTTGGGTGCCAAATGTGACGCCATTGGCTTAAACGATTGTCGTATTTTTTGTTTTTCAATTCCCAATACAAAGTTCAAACTCGCATCAAAAATAACCGGAGCATGTTCCATCATTAATTCTTTCTCTGGAGTTTCACCTGCATTTTCATCATACTGCGGGAAAATTCTCCTGGGTATTAGTGATTTGTTGTTTTTCAGATAAGATAATCTATTACTGTCCATCGATCCAGACGATGAATGAGAAAACGAATTGACATTATTATTAGGTGCGGGACGTGAATATATTGGTGAATATGAATTCGTTGAATTGGATGACAAATCCGGTAATGGACTTTGAGCACTCATATTATTGCAATATGTTATGATGGCAGGGCGCACCTTGTGTAGCTGATGCAACAGCGAAGCCGTAGGATTTTCTATGACATTTATAGAGTCTGATTTCGTTGAAGGTATGGATGCATTTGACACAACTGATCTAATGGTAATAATTGAGATATAATTGGAATATGAAATTATTTTGAATATACGATTGTTTAGTAGTCACGAACTCATAATGAATCAGGAAATTTACGGGCATAATTCAAATTGTACATGTTTTCCAGGGCGATAAAACATTCCTCATTATTCCTCGAATATATATTGTATACTTGCATAATCATTTACGATGATTAATATATATTTTATCGTATCACCATGATATTTTTTTTCTGTCACAAGCACGATCCAATTCTATTTAAAACTAAAATGCAAATTTGATTGCATAACCACTGAGCTTGTTGGCATAATCAAAAAGTTTCGTATCGACCACACTCAATTTTATTATCTAGTCCCGGCTATTTACTAATCTTTGCATCGACGACAATGACGATAATGTAAACCTAAACGCCGAGCTGCATATAACTTCAAGTTATTCTGAGATATATGTTTGGTGGGAGAGGGAGAATCGAGTTGACAAATTGTAGGACAACGAATTTGAAATAAAGTGCGAACGACAGTCCGAGTAGAAGATCAAGTATTTGCATTTCAATTGCCATCAATATCACAAATAATACTACACGATATAGAAAAATTGAGCAGAGAGTGGGCATATTAACGGAATCCAAATAGGAAAGAAAACTGAGAGGCTATTCTTAGTGTGTTCATAAAGATATTGGGCGTAAAAATGGAAGGGAAACACACAACTATATCATTATCGCATGCGAACAACATTAGTGATATTAAAAATTCGAAAATTACATACTTTGGCTTCGAGCTTATCATTATCATGCTTCAAAAGATTCCGCTCAAGTTCCAATTTCTCAACTCTAGCCCGCAACAATTCAAGTTCCTCCTGAATGAGTGAAAATAACTCTATCAAAGTTTATTCGATTTCAAACACATAAAATATATAATTTATTTATCTAATTTATTTCAAACAAAAACAAACCGTTTGGGCTTTCAACTGATCTTCAGTACGTTGAACACTGAGCAAAGGTGTCACTTTCACATAAAGTCTCCACCAAGGCCATTCGCGAACAGACATCAATTTCCTTACATTTTTCTGAATGCATCTGACAGCTATATCTTGAAGCTTATCATTGGTGATAATAGACGTAATAATTAAAATCATCAGAATAATTAAATCAGAAAATGTTCGATATCCGTTATTTCAAATAATTGACATATTATTATGAGTACTCGAATCGATTATTATTTACCTTCAACATATTCAGTTTTTTTCGCGCTAAATAACCTCTACATCTTGCTTGTAGTAATATAATACGACCGGTTAGTTTGTCATCCCGCTGCGATTCGAGTTGTTCTAATGTTCCAATTCGGAAAAATATCTGAAGCAATGGAAATAAAAGAAATGAGTAATTGACAATTTGGAATATATAATACAAGTAATCTATTGGGGTCACTTTGACATTGAGAATCATTTGAGAAATACAAAATTCCATAAGTAGATCATGACGAAGGAATTTGTCGGACAGAAGCACATTAGAGGCAAGAAAATATACAAGATTTATGTTATTTTATTCATATTTTCATTTAGGAATTGATGCAAAAACCATTTTCCTTTGAGAATTTCGCTAATTATCCATGCAAAAATTCTGCAGCAAAAATCACCAGTAATTCTATGACGTCTAATGCATCAAACAAACAACTTACTTGACTTTGTCCAACTCGATAAGATGCTGGATTGATGTCTATAGATAATAGCATATCCTCGACAGCTCTACGCTCATCAGGAATCGGACTTCCTGGTCGTGTGTTTGTGTCATTAGAAAGTAATCCAAATCTTCTTCGGAATTCACATAATGGCATATGCTTCGGGAATCCAACCTTATGGAGGCGTACCGAGTCAACTATTTGACCACCACGAATCTGTGTTTTCATAATAGAATGAATCATCAAAAATCTAGGGAAATACCATGCATATAATTCTATAATATTCACCTGAGACCGTAAAAGAGGAACATTAATTATACTATTTTCGTTATGATTGAGTTTCATTGGAAGAGAACTCTTGTTGTCGGTACTACTGGCGTTATGTTGTGGAAGTAAACAATGAACGAATTTTACCCGAGTTCTTCTTAGTGTTTCAATGAGCCCGTCCTAGATAGATGAAATTCGAATCGATAAAAATTGTAAATATGAAATCATGAACTCTTTGATTGAATGAAATTGATGCAGTACAATCGAAACTTACAACGCCAAGTTTTATTTGTAGACAAGCATTTTTTCTTGGCACAGCAGAAACCGTACGTCTGATGCTTGAGGCTCGCCGTAATGATTGCACATTTTCCATTCCAGATATGGGGCATGTGATTCCTCCAGTGGCACCTACTCCACGAACTTGGACGAATAATCTACTCAAATCCTCTCTGTTCATCGAAATAACATCACAATATTGAGTAATAGCAAAATCATTATGAAAAAGAGAAAAAAAAAAAACAAGAAAACGCAACGCGTAACTGCTAGTCAATCGTTCCGACAAGTTATCTAAATAGATAGAGATATATAGATATAAGTGCCATGAATTGAAAATATTCACCCTGTTCAGAAAGTAGCGTTTAAAACGGTTTATTTCATAGTCACTAACCTTATTAACGGCATTTAGAGTATGTGATAGTATTTAGAGCACTTACAATGGATTGGTTTCAAATCGATTCATATATGCTACTGTCTGATTAGGGCAAGTATGATCGTAATAAATTATGAATAGTTGTGAATGAAAGCCCATTTTTATAAAATACAATGCCAAATACACACGCACGGTGGTTTTTGTCTGCTACGTCGAAGTACTAAGAAATATCCAATATAATCTTTGGTGATAATGGAAAATTGAATATCAGGAGAACGTGATGCAGTATTCAAAACGTAATATCACCATAATTACTACACCGAATCACTCAATTTGAATCACAATTGACAGTGGATACATGATTTTATCCACTTACATACACAAAAATTGAGTTTAATTCTAAATATTCACCGAGATCCGAGAAATCAATACGAATTACAAACGTTTGAAACTGTAGAGTTGAAAGATGACAAACCTCACACTTTCATGTACTTGACACATCATTTCATAGTATTTGTGGATAAATATGAGCGAACCTTGTGCTTTCTTGAAGAATTGTGATTGCATTTTTTGTAACAGGATTTTCTCGAGAGGCCTTGAGCCAACCGGTGGCTGTATAAAGTACTGGATTAGTCCCTTGCAGATGCTGAAGAACAAATTGGTGGCTTCCCGGGGCTTTTCTTAGCAGAACTTGATAATCACGATCACTATAATGAGTAAATAGCCGATCTAAAAAAGTTTGATCACTACCGCCTGCACAAACCGCTTCCTCATCAAGTAACCATAATAATCCTTTTTTATCAGGTTGTGGTCGAGTACTCAAATCACTTTGACTGGTTCGCAGCATTGTAGCACTCTGCTGGCCATAATCAAGTAGCGAGATAATTGCTTGAGGTGATCCAACACAATCACCATCATAATTCTCATCGTAATCTACATCGATAGCTTCCTGCGAGTATCGATTTTTTGGTGCAACAAGAGTGGTATAATGGAAAAGTAGCTGTAATCTTTCTTGTAAGTAATTATGACAGAGATCTTCGAAACTGGCTCCAGTTTGGCGGCCACATGATGCAGGATTTTGAAAACCCGGTGTGTCACAAATCAGAATTGATGATACTGTATGGTTGGATGACGATATTGATTTATTTATGAGCCAAATAATGCAATGAAATACTTCAGAGTATAATCCAATTATGAGTCCTTCAAGACAATCAAATCCAAATCCATCTTTGCTCACACACTCGATAGTGTCAGATTCCTTGAATGTTGGCCTAGGATGATTGTTTTGATGTGTGGTGATGATCCCATCACTATTGGAGTGAAATACGACTGTACTAAGCTCTTCAACGGTGGTGCCAAGCAAATTTGCTGCTTTTTCTGCACAATCAACTCGGGCAAATTGCCATCTACCTTGCATAGTTGAGCCGTTAATTTTGATCGCACCCGCGCAACACAAATGATAAATAGCGGCGAGCGTCATCCAAATGGCTTTCTCATCACTTTCAGGTACGCCCAAAATTCTGAAAGACGCGACAATACGATGAAACTCAATCATTGCACGCTGTTTGTCCTCATGTTTTTGTAGGGGAGTTATAAACGGATTATTCTCAGCAACTAAATTCGTAAGATTCAAATCCTTCCGTAATGAGCCTTCAGCGCCTGCAAGTATTCTATATAGAATATGAAAAGTCATATCGCCATTTGCTCGTCGCCCCAGTCTTGATTTTTCCAATAATAAAGCTTGCACAGAGGCAGAGGCTATTTGGCCTGACTGATCAAAGTCCAAATTAAATAATTGCGTGAATCGAGTTGCATTGAAATTCATATGTGTCCTGCAATTTCCGAATGCCTCCAAAATCGTGAACACCGCATTCAATTTTTCAATCGTTAAAATCTATAATAATAATATTCGATATTAACAATATATAATATCATTTTTAGCTGTTATGAGACAATTGTGATATGGTATAATAAAATATAATATCAAATGATACAGAATGATTTTATATTTTATTGTTACTAGATAAAAATTCAGATCATTACTTTGTTGACAGTACCGGCAGCCAAAACAAGGTAATGCAGGACGTGTTTGAAATTTGTTGTCTTTCCAGAACCACTACGACCTAGGAATATCACCGAATGATCCTGACGTGTTGCAAGCATTCCTTTGTACGCAGATTGTGCCATTGCATAAATATGTGGTGGCATATCTTCATTTTTACATCCTTTGAACATATGTACTACCTGAAAATGCATGGAAAAAAAAAAAAAAAAAAAAAAAAGGACGGAAATTATTGCATACATTTGTGCTCAAATGGAATATTAGTATTTGGTATATGTAAGAAAGTATTGAGTGTTTATGACATGTTATAATAATGCGGGAGCCATTACCTTTTCTGAGTAAATCGCTAAAGGTGCTATCGGATTGATTACAATCATGTTGTCACCCACGTACGTATGAATCAAATTACTTGCATATCTTTGTCTCAATGTATGAAGGACTGATGACTCGTTGAGAAATCGCAATTGTGAGAGCTCCTCCGCCATATCAAACTGCGTTGGATTCGCCTTGACGTAAAATATTGTATATTTTCTTAGCACATCACCATCATGAAATTGATATACATATATATTACCTTTTCTACGTCTTCTTCATCAACAAGAAGCTCCTCACCGCTCGATATTATTTTTACTCTCAATTTTCCCGTATCAGGATCGGTGATGCCACATCTCGTAGCAGCTGTGAATCCTCCTCTATGCAATAACCACACATTTTCCATTGTCAGCCATGAATGTTCCTGGGCCACGTGCTCTTCACTACGAGCCTACAACATGAGCACATTGATTGCGATTTTTTTTTTGCTTCCACTGAATTTTATCATTACAGCATCGCACTTTTAATTATAATTTCGCATTTCCCCTTGAAATTATACTGATGTATAAATACTATAATCGCATTAAATTAATGCGAATTCATATAACAAAATGAAGTTTATCTAATACTATAATATTGTAAGTAATATTAACAACATTATGCATTTTTCGCTGATTCGTTTGGAAATTTCAAAACAAATTTTCGCGATGTGTTTTTATATTTAAATTGTCATATGTTTTACGCTAATATACATATGAATGATACTTGTAATGAAGCCCTTATGAATTCCTTAAACAGTATATGAGCCAAAGTAACATAAAAAATGTCGTGATCAGGTAGAGTAGATTCATTTGTGTGGCGATATAAGACATCCATAAATAATGAAATTCTGACGAAAATTTTAGTTATATACCTGATTATTGGATTGGTAAACTTTTTTTTCGAGGAATAACTTCAAGTCTTCTAATAATACACGACCGTCTATTTCTTCAACATATTCATTGAGATTTTTACTATTTTGTAAATATTTTTTTGCTGATTCCATTTTTACTAATTTTTCACATTTGATAGTATTATGAGGGACGTTTTTATGATGATGAATATTTCTATTGAGGATTTTGCCACGTCCACCAAATTGACGGCCACAAATTTTTTGGGTTTTTCCGAAAATTACTTCATTTGAATCATTGTTGTTGCGTTCGAGACAACTAACGTTTGTCATTATACCATATTTTCTTTGTCTCGAATGTCGGATAATATTATCATCATCCCAGCCCTCCTCTAACTTTCGGTATTGATCATTATCTACTTTGTCACGACGTAAACTCTCGATCCAGTTCTCCTGTTTTATACAACGTCTCTTATCATTCGTAATAATTGAATTTTGTGACTGCTTTGACGATTTAACTGTATATCGTAGTAATCGTTTTTCATCGGAAAAATTATTTCCACCAAACTTCAAAGGAAAGCCGACTATTTCACTAACTCGAAGGTTTTTCTCATCACAACTGGGATTTACACAGTTATCATCGTAACAATTCCATAATTCCATGGGATTTTCATATTGACTTCCACAAGGCGCTGAGTCATCGATATTTGGATTGTTGAAAGCTATAGTCTCGTTGGTAATGCCAAATTTGTTTATATAGCGAGATGGGTAGCGGTTTTTTATTGATGAAGTTTGTATTTTTCGTTTCATGATGGTACTAGCATGAGATTTTCCCTTACATGGTCGATGATAGTGAATGTTTGTCAACTCTTTGGCATTAAGTGGCATACTTGTGTCTTGTTATTTCCCTCTTCAAGAATGAAATTATAAAATAACGATAACAATAAGCAACACAATAACAACAACAACAACAACAACAACAGCAACAACACCAGCACGAAAGTTCTGCATGATAATATCACATAGATATGGATTGTAAGGAAAACTAGCGAAATGAAAAATCCAAGTGCCTTGTCATTTTCTCACTGCAAAGTTTCTCTCAACTTGTGTGGGCAACATTGAAAGGAGAAGAGCTCAAGAGTGGCAGTCACCATTCATACTTGCGCACGAACGAGTTTCAACCAAAAAATACGTCATTATATGTGCCCACGCGCATATATTCGATTGCGCCAATACTTTGAAACGAAAGTACGTCGTAGAATTGAGAAAACGCAAATAACGCTGTACTGAGAATATTACCAATGGCAAAATGAGTATCTGTGTATTGTGATTTGACAATTATTACGAGATACACGTAAAGTACGATTGGAAAAATTGAAATTAGTGTAGAGTGGTCGAGCAATAGTTTCTCTATTATATTTCGTTCGAATCATGCGCGAAATTATGATGTGATTTTAGTATTCCAATTATGAAATTCAATCATATCTAAATTCTATCGTCCCATAAAGGAATACAAAATTGAGAAAAGATGTGAAGATTCATAATAATTATGAGGACGAGAGAAAAAACTCGGAACTAATTCAACATCGTTCTAAGCTACTGAATAGTTAATCGAGAGACAAACACAGACACAGAGCAACTGATCTGCAATGGATCGATGTGATGATTTGCGTGCTCACAATCCCACTTTATCCTACCAATTCAATCTATACATATATATCTGTTTTTATAAAAACACTAGGAGATACATGGTTAACATCGCACCCCAATTATCGTCAATGGATTAACTAATGGCATTAAATACTTTCTTCAATCATAGAGAGTCTGTATATCGATTGATAATTTACTGAAACTATGTTTAAATATATATATGGATGGATGGGTGGATGTATGTATGTATGTATGTGTGTATGTATGTATGATTACTCACGGTATTCTGATGGAATCGTAAGCTTCCTGATCGTCTCAATGTGCCACTTCGAATATTTGCAGGCGCCAACTGCACTTGTCTACCGTCTGCGCCACCTCTTCTGGATAATTCTGATAGTTCAGCAACTGGCTGCACCTAAAATTCACATATAGTGGCTCCACATCAATTGGAATGTTGGGATACACATATGAAAATACAGATGTGGTTAAACACTAACAAAATTTCACTTGCATCAATGGAAACGTTAAAATATTTGATGACAAATGAATTTTTGCACAAACCTTCACAGTAACACTGTTATTGGAACCCTTTATAAGATTGATAATTTCCTCACGAGATTTGTCATCAACATTAATGCCATTGACTTCGATGAGCCGATCACCGGGCAGCAATCCAGTATCGTTATTGTTTTGTATCATTGCGCCCGGCTCTGCGAATATCACAGCTCTCATATCGTGTGTAGTGCCAATCATACAACGATCAATGATAGTCGCACGGCGTAGCGAGAAACCAAAGTCACTGCGAGGTGGTGGCTGACGTTGAATCGTTAATTCACGTGGTTCAGGTAGCACCAAGGGAACAATATCAGGTAAAGGAAGATTAATGTTCTGTTCCTCAAACGACACGGAAGATCTCCAACGTGAAAAACCTTGCGATTCCCCGATGGGGGACAAGCTAAATGGCGGTGTAGCGAAACTGGAATTTGTTGTGTCTGTTAATGAATCAGCGGCGTAATTATGGCTTTGAAACAATGATTCCTCTTCACTACAGATATCATCCTTCTTTTCTTGATGATTAGAATTGGGGATATTTTGATACGCAATCACTTCATTTTGAAGCGTATTTCTGACCAGAAGATTGCTCGCTTCACAATGATTTGTCTCGATTTCATTTCCATTTTGAACAACATCTGCTGAGCTACTACTCTCAACCACCGTGGTTATATTCGAAATACTAAGCTTTGCGCCTTTCAATATCCCGCGTTTAGGTGGTTTTGGTGGTAGAGGTGGTAGTGACCTACCACTTACATTCGTCAACGAGGTTAGCGATGCCTCAGAAGAATCACTCTGTGTTAATCCATCTGCTGTACGACTCCAGCATGCATTTGTTTCCGATTTAGAGCCTGTTTCTTCCAAAAGATCACGATCTAATTGAGCAAAGAAGGATGCACTATAGTCTGCTGTTATACCACTTGGCAGCTTTTCTTTTTCTTTTCGACGACCACGGATCTTTAAAGATCGGCGTACCTGGAATTGAAATTGTTTTAGTGACATGAGAATAAATTTTTTTGAAATTTTGGTAGAAAATCACTAATATATGTTAGTTATTGTCGTTCATAGATTATATGACATCAACTGATGCAATTAATACCCAATATCATTGTGATAAATGGCAAAAAAATTCATATTTGCGAGACCTCATCAAGTCTGAGTAGTTCATCCGCCGACATGGTTCCTCTGTCCCGCTTTTTCACGTCCTTTCGCTCCTTCTTATCTCGTTTGCGTTTCTCCTTTTCATCTCTTTCTGAAGTCTTTTTCATGAAGTTAAACATTTCATCCACTATAAGGAATGAATCAAAATGCAAATAACAATTTGCTATGTATATTGAATACACCGCCAATCCACTCTTCACCTATATAACATTTCTATAATAATAATCATAGTGATGATAACCAAGGATACGTGTTATTATACCTGAGAGAATTGAGAGGCTACAGTTACCATTGACAAAGCATATCTTAATTAACAAAATATCAATACGCTTGAATATTGCGATTGAATCTCATGATATAGCAATGATAAATCAATAATATATCGTTTGCTTTGTCTCACATCTGATTGCTAAACAGCATCATAGTTATTTTTTACTATTCTCTCTCCATCCACAAAACTGGAATCATCAGTTGTCATTGTTCAAATAAGATTTATCTAGTCGAAAAATTTATCCACGTCCCGTTATTTTATATAAACACATATAAAAATAATATCACTGTATTATTCAAATGTTTTATAAAACATTTATGCCTATTTAATTGTTTAAATTGTATATTATTTAAGAATAGGTTTATAAATGCTCAATTTATCAAGTTATCTTCTTTCCATTTTTCATTTTCAATTAATTGCATAATTCATCATTCTGCCACTAACACCTTATTGCACAAAACCGTTCATCACAATATATGATGTGTAATATCATAATTTGAGTCGATATTTCTCGTATACATCCAACGGGACATTCCACTAGTACTATCAATATGATACGCTATTCACATACAGAATGGGTCATGAGAAATAAACTAAATTTGTATTCCGTCATTATAATGTTGTCATGTCGTCACCACATTTCTCGTCATTTATGTTATAACAATTTAATTGTACGAATAAGAAAAAAAAAGAGAACCCTGAGAACTTGGCCGATTCAATAATTGAACGAAGATTAACAGTTTGACAAGTGAGCATAAACGAATAATTAATTCATCAATCACCCATTTCTATTGACAATAGCACCGATTGAACCGAACTAAACTGTCATGGCAGAACATCTATATGTATAATAGATGCATCCATCCAATCCAATACTATGAAATGGATGAAATAGGGTAGTACACATGAGTGTAGCCAAACTATTTATAACGTGATTGGTTAAACACTTGTACAACACAAGTTCACTCCAAACGCATCCATCGTATACCACTTCTATTTCGAATGTGTCAGTTGTACCAAAAAAAAAACAGACGCCCATAGGAGCTCAGATCCATAAGGCGACCTGACCCCGGAATTGCAAGTAATCACCCCGGCCAGTAGGTGGCACTATCGTCGATATCTATATTGGGCTTGCAATAACTTCACCCTAGAGAACTCGCGTGTACTGAGAGGAAGATGAAATATACTACGCCCACTTTCATTTTTTTTTCCTGAAAGTACAATGAAAGTTGACGAAAGTACCACGATAGTACAACAGAAGAACGAATAATTACGTCCATATAATTAAAGCGGTCCTCTGGTATTGTGTCATTTGCGTCATTTGCGTCATTTGCGTCTTCCGCGTTTCCCAACAGTTTCTCACTACTTATACTGTCACCATCTAACAGATTTTCTCATGATTTGAAATGCGAATTTTCCTAATTTCGGGCGACTCATTGATTACTAGCGCCGTCTAACAGATTTTTTCATCAACTGCAATTCAAATTTTCAAATATTCTAATGCTTTTTCCGCAACGATGGCGCTGTCTATGTAAACAAAATTCTTTGTGAATCATTTTTCGTTTCTGGAGAAATCTGCTGGATAACCTCAGCGGCAAAAAATGAGACAATTTATTCACCTATCTCCGCCAATATTATATAATCACAGGTAAAAAGTGATGAATCTTAAATTGATGAAAACTTTACGTAAAGTTCATGAAAACTGTCGAACTGAAAATTTTCATTGGCCATCTGCGTAAGATTTTTCGCCAATAAGGGACTGATGGATGAATATCAATTAGCTTCATCGAGAATTTTCAAATATAAATAGCGGTTAGATGGTCTTATCAGTACATGTGCTAATATCTACTGTATAATGTAACGTATGCGCGTGAAATATACTTCTGAATTGGCTAATAACTTTCAGTTTGGACCCCGATAACAAAGTCCTGAGATATAATTTGCTTAACAATCGAAATCAAAGAGCAGACATTTTTATTTTTTCCTAGATATCGCATCAAAGTATTATCTTGAAATGAATGAATGATGTGGAAAAAATTTTTGTGAAAGCAATAATGATACGGGAATTGAACCAGAAATTGTTGATTGAAAAATCAACATCAGCGTAAGTTCAGATAACACGTATGAAACTTGCTGATGGATTAGACTGGATAAATTCCGTTATGATCCAGTATAGTGAACGAATCATAATAAGATAGAAATCATGGTTGAAACGAGAACATTAGAGTCTGAACAAGAGAAGAGAATTTCCGAAAGAACAATGTCCAGCTGTGTGAGTACTTTTAATACATATATATATATATAGACAGTTATTGGTATCAATACAAAGGTAGATATATTGATACTTAATTGCCGATACCAATATCAAAATTTGATCGCACACACGGCAATTTATAATACATTTGGACTTATGGTAGAAGACGAAAAAAGATTGTCATCTATGGTTTATATAAAATAATAATCGTCAATATTTCGAAAGTATTTTTCCCAAAAATGATGTTTTTATTATTTGTAAATACATGCGTAACGAATCAAATCGATAACTGTAAAGTATCAGTTATTAAGTGTGCGTGTCGGTCTGTCTGTCTGTCTGTCTGTCTGTCTGTCTGTCTGTCTGTCTGTCTATCTGGGACGGGGATACTGTCTATCATTTATGTATATAAGAAATATTCTTTTCCTTTAATATAATTCATGCATATCAATTCAAAATGCCAATTATCATATTCTCGCTAATGGAGCAGGAGACATAACACTTCAGGAGTATTATGATGAATACTCCAAGTCCATAACTGGATCTGTGAAATCAATGGTGTTCCTTGATAATGGTAATGTAATTCTTTTTCCACTTGCATCTTCATCATCGCGATGGTGACTCCTACCACCATTACCAGTACTACTTTTACTTTTACGATTACTAAAATTAATGATACTCATCCCACGCGAACGATCATCTTCATTTTTGTCAGTAGATGATGACAAATACGTTGAATATGCATCGTATATTGTATTCACGTCAAAACCCTAAACAAAAATGCAATCAATATCAAACAGACATATACATATATCATATGACATCAATATAATATTGCAAAATTGATATTGTTTGAAACTAGGAGGTATTATTGGATGATACTTTACACGAGCAATCATCGCTGTCAAAAGTTTTGAATCGGCGAATAAATTTCGTTTTTGATCACCATAGTTATTTCCCGAGCTACTTTTACACATGCAAACTCTTTCCGTTTTTCTGTTCTCGAGTGTATTCACTATTCGTTTTTTCGCTTGCGTGCCTCTGCAGTGTGGATGATACACATATTTTCTGCAAACATAAAATCAAATATTATAAATACACGTTGTTATATTATATGTGATAATGCGACTTACTCGCAGTCAACAAGTCTAGTGGGTTTTCCACTGTCCACCCGTGTCCACCAAGCCAATATTATCATCACAATAAACAAAATACGTCCAAATCGATACATACTATTATGTTACTGAAATGACAAAATTATTTTATATTACGATATAGTTAAATAGATAGCCAGTCAAACTATATATATATATATATATATATATATATATACATGTCCTGCCCATTCTCTTAGTTTTTATTTAATGACATAATTTATGTGCATTAATACCCTCGAACACTTTTGATGCAACACAAATTAGTTTTCTCCATGATATCAATACAATAAATATTCCGTGTTTTATCCTATCATTCATATTGCGATGATTGAAATTTCATCATTATTAAAGCTTGTGAGAACAAAATATAAATGCATCAATTTCATAATTGATCCGTCCACTCACGAAGATTTATACGATACCGCAATCTAACCAGCAATATCATCTCGTTATAATCGATGGAATTATCATTTTTCAATGTATATCTACATGTATATTGAGTGCTTGTTACTACTGTGAGAATCACTTTAGTTTCATCATTTTGCATCTCTCACCATTGGTTTGCATGCATAACATTATTATCTCTCAATTTTCTCGAACCTATACACACATGCAGTATAATTTATAAGCTGGACGAAATGTGGCGCCTGTCGGTCGGATACCACGAGAAATCCGTCTATCAATGCAGTCCTATCCTCCTTTTACTTCTTTTCTCTCTTTTTTTTTCTTTCCATTATCCACATCTCCTACTTGATGTATGTTGTGTATAAATTCAACATTGCCCATACAGAATTCTATCTTGGCATTTTAAAATATGAGCTGTGACGTTAAGGGCAATAATTTTTTGTTTTTTGTTTTTTGTTTTTGTTTTTTTTCCTCTTTTTATTTCAGTACAATCAAGAGCGAAGAGTAATATTATTCAATCACTAGTATCCCATCGACATATATATATCTACTAACAAGCCAGTTACTTTTTACGTTTCATATATACAGTATACATGCAACATCCTCATCATATTCGCAATAAATTTCATGAATTCGCCAAGCGCATAACAGAATAAAAATACCTTTTCTTTATCATAAATATATTGAATTTTCCAGTTATGAATATTAGAATAATATATAGACGGATATCATTACCATGCATGATGGAAACAAGTGATAGACTATGAAACACACCAACAAAAATTCTTCATACGTGGATAATGATGAGAAATGAAAAATATATACTAAACTATGTAGAGATGAAATGTATGTAATAATGGGCTTACCGGAAAAAAATTGAAACGGGTAGTTTGAATAGTTATTGAATATTGTTGCACTTTTTTATGTATGTACAACACTTTGTACGTTTCTCTGTATGCCTGTTTGCCTATTTATGTCTCTATTTATATATGTATAAACTTGCACCCACGGCCTCAAATTGATAATATTATATTTATTAGAATGACATAATATGAAATATGTATATATATATCATGGGACAGTGTGGGCATTTACTCTGCAAAAATCCAAGAACAAATGTTGGAAGGAGCTTGCGCGTCTGCCGTATTTATACCAGCACCGCACTACAAATATCTGTATTGGGCACATCCCTTCTTCTTGCACGACAACAACGTGATCACAGCCACCCACCCCAATGGGGCAGATGCGATATGTGAAAACCCGCGACAATCTACCCTCGATCACTAATATTAAAAAATAAATACCAATGATTCGATTGTTTTCGTTATTACTCTTTCGATAATTATATGATTAATCATTCGTCCAGTTGCTGTACCTTCATTCTCAAAATCACGCCCAACCCTATTGCCGTGTTCTTTTTTTTCTTCACTCCAATCTCTCGTTCGATAATTGAGATGTCAATTTACCAGAGATATTTACCAGAAAAAGTATCGAGAACTACGAATCATTTTCCCAATATAAAAGAAAAGAATTTGTAAATCGATTCATACATCAAATGTATCTGAAAAATACATCCGATGCTCTGCTACAGATGAAGTATACTTAATTAAAATCTTTTTCAATTATTATTATACAGATCCAGTAAAACAAGGCAAATATGTGAATGAGTTGAACATACGTCGCTGAGCGTGATCATGTAATTCGAAACCCTGATGAATTTCTTTTCATAGATAACAATTATCATCGTGATAAATGATAAATGACAAATGGACAAAGCCAATGTCTAAAAAAATCGTCGACCAGGCTAAAATATATATATATATATACACATATTATGTATATTTACGCATCATAAATATACATGTGACGCGGAGATAGTCCAGACTTGGCGGCGCCGAAGAAACAATTCTCAAGAATCGATTCGTCAGATTTGTCGTGTGAATGAAACAGCGGAAGGGAGCAAGAAATCAAACATTTTACATGGCATTATTGATATGTTTACTTCATACCACATCATATTATTGCATATGCATTAAATTGCACAAACCATTTCTCTCAGTATACACTTCTTATTGAGTCAATTAATTACGTCACCATAAATAAAACATAGATATTCTACAACAGAAATAAGAATGGATATTTTTCACACCCTGCTAATATTGCGAAGGTTCAGTTATGAAATAGACCCACCGGATAATCAATAGATGTTTATATTAATATTATGGCAACTGCATAAATTTGTCAACTTTTATTTTATTATACATCGCTGAGCATATCAAATACGCAATAATTATTACACTATGAGAAAACAAACAAAAATATATAAACATATATATATATATATATATATATATACGTATGTGAAAAAGCATAATTACTTGTATGTAATAATTATCCACAATAT
Source organism: Meteorus colon (assembly GCA_030523085.1). Taxonomy (NCBI): domain Eukaryota; kingdom Metazoa; phylum Arthropoda; class Insecta; order Hymenoptera; family Braconidae; genus Meteorus; species Meteorus colon. Next base: position 25,470 of record JAPYZH010000383.1, read on the forward strand.
ATATCGATGATAATTCAAGTGTACATGAATACGAAATGATCATTCAATTACATCTTCAACTAATTGAAATTCAATTGTTGTTAACAACGGACACATTATTGCATTAATTCTAATTTCATCAATAAATGGTGAAACCGAAAAACCCTCTACTCTCTATTGAATTATATCAATAATTCAATGAAGTTTGTAAAGCTACTCAATAGAACTATCATTACTTTTCTCTGTTTTATACTCTGTGAATAGTTGTATTTTTATAAATAATTATATATATATATATATATATATATATATCCTTATCTACTGACCTCTACAAATAACGACCGTGCAATTAAACTGCCTGAAAAGTTTCACTAAGTGGATGAGGGGAAAGTTAACAATGATATTAACACAAAGACAAAAAACTCTCTCTCCATTACCAAATTTGTAAAATTCTTGTTAACGCTACAGCTGAAAATATTATGTAATTGTTTAAAATTCACTATGCTGCTCCAATATAACAATATTACTCGAATTTATTAAATATAACAATTCAAATAATGTATGCATGGCAGATATCATTACTAAGGCATTTTTTTTTGGTCAAATAAACTACCTTTATGTTGGGAATCAATTATTTGTTAATACTTACATTTCTATTGTCGCGCTTCATATACTTATCACAACCCCGAATTTCGTCTTTTTTTTTCATTATCTTATTTTTCGTCAGTTTAAAACACACAAAGCGTATCTATAAAAAACATAGAAAATTTCCAATAACTTTTTATGTTACGCATGCATTTTGGTTAAAAATCTATTCGTCCCCAATACTCAAAAGCATAGTTATTCGCAACTTGTCTCAACTCTATAAGTTTAATGGTACATTCAAAAATTCATCAACAACTAACGATATAATATGAAAAACAACTTCCATAATAATATTAATTTCATATGTTGTATCGATCAAGCGATTGACATATTCTATTCATGAATAATTTCTTCATGAACATTTTAATAAAGTGAGCATCGAACGTTTCATGAAATACCCTGAGTGATTGCAGAAAATTAATTAAATATTTTTTTGTTCATCAAACTACGCTTCTGCAATCAATAATTTTTATACTGAATTGATAAAAAGAATTGCAAATTGAAGTGCCATTTTATTATGAATTCAAAGTTTAATCATACTTTCCGAAATGATGTTTCACTTCACTTGTAACTTCTTACTTGGGTACTTTTGAATCAAAACGACCTATTGACACTGGTATAAGTTTTCGCTACAGATTTAACATCCCTCCTGACGGCTCTCTAACAAGCAGCCCTATACTGCTCGCAACCATATTCCACGTAACGGGCTGTTATGACCTGCATTCCAATATAATTTGCCAATAATGAATCATATGACGTTATTATTATCGTACACTGAAATGTTCTATTTCTTTATACACAGCAGTGCCGATGAAATTACATAAAGCAGCGTTTTATAGCGCATTGTGGCGCGTATACGCTTAACAGCCCAAACTAAAGAAGAAGATTGATTCATCATATGTACATGTCGGCTATTGTAAAGTATTTTCAGGAAAAGAATCATTATATATATATATATATATATATATTATTGGCACTGTTAATAATATTCCATTGAATTTCACACAGAAACATTTACATGTCCACCTGCAAGTTCAATTTTGCTTTTTACATTTGAATTTATGTTCCGATAGCGCCAAACTACGCGACTCTAAGCTACCAAAATGATCGGAGACGCAAGACATTAACATCAATCGATCGGTTAATCATGCGACCGACAATCGATCATTGGATTAAACCCTATTGAAATCTCACCGTATAATTGTGAAATATACGATCAGTCGTTGTCAGATGTAGACCATTATTTCTCTGTGATTATTCATCAATAGTGAACGTATGTCGTTAAAATTTTATATCAAAATTCGAATCCCTGCCCTTTTTTTTGTATCTATGAAACTTATATAAATTGGAAACTCATAAGACGAGTATTGCTAATAATTAATGGTGATTTCATTTCTAATTTTCAAGTTCAATGCAACACATTTCGGTATTTATCAATATGTTACACACATCTATTAGAGGTTAGCATTCGACATTTCGAAAGAAGATAAGTCATTTCAATAATACATTTGTTATCAATGCAATCAATTATTATAACATTTTTTCAGATTAACCATACTAGAGATAACTCCCAATTGATTTAGCAACAACTAAGAAATCTGTATTTTTCACTCACCCAATTGACTAAAAAAAGTTAGGTGAAGTGTGCTGATTTGAATGACCGTATGCCGCGTTTTGCATACACTCATGTCGCGTGATAGGTGTCGCTTCATGCGTATTTATGCGATTATGTGCAGCTAGCTGAGAAGCACCCTGTAATTCTTATATGAAAATCAAGCTTGATCAATTGTTCACACACCACACATACGCATATATATATATATATATATATGGAAGATTTTGATAGTCATATTTTCTCATCCTCCTACTTCCGGTTAATCCCCCAACGGTTTACGTAGCTTTATGGTATAAGCGCAATTTGGCCATCCAGATTCTACAGAGTCATAATTCTACTGTTGTCGAATTTAATCACACGGATACACTTGATAACGGTTAGTTTGATTTCATGTTTGCATACATCTTACAAATATAATTCTGAATATGTTGGAATGGGAGATATGTGATAAATATTTTGCTTAGACACGGACTGATGTTTTTATTTAATAATATGAAAAATTTTGCATGAATGCATGCGTGCATATATGTATACAATCATATTTAGACCAGAATCGGTTGCGAACTGTTTCAGATGCCGAAAATTAAACTGCAAAGTTCGGATGGGGAAATATTTGAGGTTGACGTTGAGATTGCAAAATGCTCAGTCACCATAAAAACTATGTTAGAAGATTTGGGAATGGATGACGACGAAGAGGAAGTTGTTCCATTACCCAACGTTAATTCAGCTATTCTCAAAAAAGTCATTCAGTGGGCTACCTATCATAAAGACGATCCACCACCAGCAGAGGATGATGAGAATAAAGAAAAAAGGACTGATGATATCAGTTCATGGGATGCTGACTTTCTCAAGGTAAAAAACACGGTTATGAGTTATGGTATCAATGTATAATTATCATATATATGTACTGTGATAATGTCAATTATAGGTTGACCAAGGAACTCTTTTTGAACTCATATTGTCTGCCAACTATCTTGATATAAAGGGTTTACTCGATGTTACTTGTAAAACTGTGGCAAATATGATTAAGGGCAAAACCCCAGAAGAAATACGGAAAACGTTCAATATAAAAAATGACTTCTCAGCCGCAGAAGAAGAACAAGTACGCAAGGAAAATGAATGGTGTGAAGAAAAGTAAATTACGTTAAAATCACATACACATTTTCTGATAACCTGCAAATTTTTCTTTTATTTCGTTCAATATCTCTTTAACTTATTAACCTTGATAAATGTATATCTACACATGATTGGTTAAATGAATAATGGTATTTCTCAATGGCTCAAAAAATACACAATTAAATAAAATCGAAATCAGCTGAATGTGGCCTTATAACCATTTTATGCTGAATGCAATTGTGCTGAATTCATATTACTGAGTAATAACAGGGAAGGAGAAAATTTTCAAATATAGAAATGATGTAACTTAAAATATAAAATTATAATAAACCGTCGATTCCAAATATCACACATGCACTTCTATATAAATTCATGGGCTCTGCTTTCCACGAATTTCCACTTAATTCAATGGTTATCACCGAAACTTTCACCATCTGCCCATATATATACTATTGAAGTTTTAAAAATATTATTATAAATATGCTTTTACCGGACTTTTGGTGAATCATATTGAAAATTGATACAATGTTGACAGCATTGGAATATTATTCGCTAAGTTAGGAGTGTAGCAATACATCGATTATCCAAAGACAATGTTTCAACCACCACTAAAGTGTCGTAATCAAAACAATATTGAATGGATTTGTGGATGTATCAAATATATAAAAGTCAATTATTGGATTGAATATCAATGGTAAAGACAATTATAACTATAGATGATTACAAAAGGACGGAAGTGGATGTTTCAATTAAGATTACTTGTAATTTATCATATTTATTCTGCACTGTCGTTGTTATATTAGTACATAGATATAGCATTGTGATTGATCCTATAAGTATGTCTGTTCATCATTATTTTTTCATCTTCTTTGCATCACCACTTACAATATTATTCGAACGTAACCCCACGCCAGTATCAATATTTCATCCATAGGTTTAACATGAAAGAATCGAGATTCTGATCTGTACAATGGGCATTGTATAACTCATATCTGCGTTGATCAGTCATTGATTCGTCATCCCTTCGTCAAATGAGAAGTAAAAATGGAAATATTTGTTTTTTTATTACTGTGTTCAATCAACATATGATATTGAAAGAATAGATATGGTCATGCAATTGAATGTTCAATGGGATTTTCGAGGATTACCATGTTCCCACTACACGTATGATCCCCCGCCCCATACGTACACGCACATGCACATGAATGATATACGTGCGCGTGTGCCCGCCACGATGAACGTATTCACATTATCATTCTCATCTTGGTGATTAGGTATTAAATCTATACGCCGCACTTGATATAATTGTGTTTTATGTACAAGCGTTGATCCCCCAGCAGTGAATAATTTCAACACCGTTATATCATTACTGATCCTCATCTCCAAGCTCTTGCTTGACTTTATTAAAGTCGAACTCTTCACCAGTAGCACGCTTGAATATATCAAGTACATCCAAACACGTTGTCTCAAAATGCGTTGTCGCATCATAACTAGTTGAAATGAATATCTGACTATCGAGTCCATTATCAGTTGGCTGCAAGTAGTCAGATATGGATACAAATTTTTGGGCAATTGGCCCCAATAAATCGAGACCTGGCTTGATTTCGAGTTCTGGATTTGAAGTCTCAACAGTGGTGGATACCATTGCAATAAACCAGCCTTTTGACGCGACTTGATGGGTATGAGAAACAAGTGAAACGTAAATGTCAGACTTGCGATTGACCTGTTTTTGGGGAATGATTATTTGCGTCGAGAGAGCGTCATTAGTACCCGGGATGGGATGATTCAAAAGGCAAATTGCTCTAATAACTTGAGCAACTTTTTCCACACGATCGGTTACATATGTAGGATCACAAAAAACTTGCTTACAAGAAGCAATTTCATTGCCCGAACGTACACCAATCACCTGTAAAAACAAATTGAAACAGTACAGCGCAAAACTCATAATCAATCTATCTATGAGATGATATTGATCCATTTACCTTGCCTTCTTTGACAACTATCTCGTCAATTGGTTTGTCAAGCATATATGTGCCCCCATATATTGCACTCAGTCGTGCGAATCCTTGAGGGAGCTCACCTAGTCCATACATAGGATAAAGGTAGGGCGACTTGCCATAACGTGCCAAACTATCGCTGTATAATTTTATACGTCTGACAGTTTTTGCGGCTGGTTGCGAAACATAATCATCATTTCTAAAATCAAAAAACCACATCAATATTTGGTAAGACAAATGCACGTCTACGTGTAAAACAATACCTATGCAATGCTAAAGCGTGTCCAGTGAAATCTCGAGTATTAGCCTCCAGACTAAATTTGTCATACAGTGCACTCATATTATGATTGAACGGATCTAGGCCATCCCACGTTTTTGGATCGTCTTCCTGCATATTTTGTACCCAAGTCAGAAAATTACGGAATCTTCGTTTCTCAAATAATCCCATCAAATCACTAGAAAGTGCCTCTTGATGGTCAATTGGTACTTTGGAAATCTTGCCAGATTTATAAACATAAGATCCTTCTATTGATTTGAATTCTAGGTAACGGGTTACGCCAGTATGAATCAAAAGCTTAACGAGAAGTCCATTGGCCATCAAGAATTTTGGAATAAGATCGACATTCCAATCCCGACCGCGGCCATACATCTTATCAGGTGGTGGGGCTTTGAAATGCCTGAAATAAAATTTTCATTAATTTTGTATTGATTGCATACGATATATACTAATAATAGTTGTTTTTGCCATCTTTACAAATCCACATTTATACATAATTGAATTCTCTTGTGAAAATAAACTATTTCTGGAGAACAGGAATACACCGTTTGACATTAATGATATACTTGCGATATTTATATGTTGGCATTTCGACATCATATTTTATATTCGAAAAAAATCAGTAGATTTACGGTAGTCATGAATCATGGAGTGTTCTCAATTTCGAATAAAGAAATGGTGGGGAAAAAAAAAAAAAAAAAAAAAAAAAGTATTCAAATAAACCTGTTATTTTCACTTTACAAATGAAAAGTATATGCAAAAAATAGGAAAAAAACACTGCGGGCACAACGTATATGAGTGGGAGAGACCGAATAAGTACACAAATAAGAGAGGGATCGAATATTGAGAAAAATCAATATGAGAATTGGCCGTGAGTTTACATCTTGAGTAGAGATTTGGCTGAGAAGTACCTATTCATACAGTATAAATATTGCTATATCAAGTATGATATTATCAATTTTCATATTTTTCGTCAATTACTCACCCGAAAAAATCCTCTAATGGAGTTATTGAGGCAGACTCGCCGCCATAATATTTATTACGATCAACATGTAAAACTTTTTTTCCACTAACAGACAGCATACCAGATAAAATACATTCTTTGAGCCCAGTGCCTAGAACAATCGCGTCGTATTCCTCATCCATCGTATATTGTTATTCTTGGTATAATATGTCACTATCAATTCCCGTTATGGGTTTTCCTACCACCTATCTAAAGTATACGTTAATCTTCTTGGTTTACACACAAGTTTTTCGATAGGTCATTTAGTGTGTAACAGTGTTCGCTAACTCAGCCACGTCTTCAACTGCAACAATTGACGTTAGACTTGAAATACAATAATGAATGAAAGGAAGTGAGAGACGTGAGCAGGCGCGAGTATAACGGAAAGGGGAAAGATGAATTGAAAGTGCAAGGGGGGAGGGTGCAGAAGAATGTCGTGGTAGAGATTGGTAAAGATAGAGTCACTTTTTCCAAGTCACACCATACATTTAACATATATATATATATATACCACATCCGCCTTGTATGCGAACTGAATTATATTAGGTATATGTATATGTATATGTATCTAAGGGAAGCACAGGCTGTGTGTCTACATGTTGTATATACATTTATTACGCGCGAACTATAGCTTGGTAATTCCGAAGCGCTGTAAGCGCTGTACTCGATGGGATGAAAAAAGATATTATAAAATTAAAAACTGCACTATCAGCCAATCTCGCTGAGCTTCACTTGTTTAGGATCGATCGATTGGTTGGTATGATACTTTTTTATGAGGAAGATGAAATAACTGTGAAATTTGAAGAATCGATAGAAATAACTCGAACATATCTTGTTTGAAAATTTGAACAACCTGAGGCTTTTGATTTTTTCCAAAATCAATCAGCCATCATGAATATGGGTGATATTCATGGCGACGTTCCAAATAGTGGATAGAGCGGGAAATTCAAATTTGAAAGCTTAATTTATCGTTTCATAATGTGAAATGGTAGTCAAATTATTCCATATTGAGATCACATCCTAAATAAAAGATAATGGTTGTAGTTATCAAGGCTTTTATTATATTTTATTCTGATTTATATTGAATAAACATTAATCCGTCTATTTTCAAGTAACAGAACAATGATTGTTTTCTATGAATTTGATGGTGATTATTAGTAGTTTCGAAGGTATTATATTAGTACACATGCAATAGAAATTATTTCCACACGTATACGAATATACAGTCTTGATAAAAGTTTATCCTACGTATTTTTGGATTAGTCATACAAGCCTGCTGAGAGATGGAATTTGAAATTGGACGCGCGACAATGAGCGTATAATGGGGTGAACTAGATGGATGTGTAGTAGTTGGCTGTCACAATATTTATTTGACAAAATGTAATGATAGGATAGCAGCGAGTATAATGATTAACAATTATCATGAATGGGTTTAATGCAACACAAAATGTTCAATGTAGTGCTGTATTGTGTTTCAACTGTAATATTTGCAGTATCTTTCCGCTGTTCCTATGATAACAAAAATTTTGCCTTAGATCGCAATATTATCGACAAATCCCACTGTCGTATTTGTATATTGATTGCGAATCATTTATAATAGATATATAGATATTTATTACCATAAGATAATTTTTCGAATTATTTTTATATTGACATTTCATTCTCCATCACCTTTAAAGTCCCTACCCGATATATTTTCATATTTATGTTATTCAGATTGCATCTTTTCAGCTTTCCGTAATGCCTGTCCAGTGAATGTGTGTTGGCCGCCATGTTTCATCTATTCTATAGTATTGGAGGAGATTTAGGCGTGGTGAGTTGTTATTGGTTTGTTTTCGAGGAAAAGGACATTGCGGCGTTGTCAATTTCGTCGGCGTTGCCAGGTTATGACAGTTGTCAGCAGTCAGTATGTTCTGGTATGTACGGTGATGCATGATAATGTATGGCAATGTACGGTATGTACCAGTATGTACATTCAAGTCATTCTACGCATCCTAGGTGATTCTAGGTAGTGATCATTGGTGATAGTTCAAGTGTTATGTACAATTGACCGGCGGCAACAGTGAAATTACAATGACGACAACTGTTGCGTCAGATACATGTCCGTATCGTGTTACATTTCTAAACGAAATTTCACAATAAAACGAGAAAGAACAAATTCATAATAATCCATTTTTCTAATTGCAAGGCGCAGACATTTGATTTAATAGAGTTTTCGAACAATACAGGTACTGATGGATGTTCAATATCAATCATATCATATTCTCCAAAGATCCATGCTCACACTAATATAATTTAACGGGATACATGTCCAGAACTTCTTATATATTTCCAATTAATCCCACCACATTTCTGTTCAATGATCAATTTCAATCATTATCTATCATTTATCAAAAACAATGATATATATATATATATATTTGATGCTATTCTAAATAATTACATGTCAATAGAACGCCAATGAATTGTTTACTTTTAGGCTTGTGAGTTTTGGAACAAAATTGTGTTATTTTATGGAAATCAAATTTATATTGGTCATTTGAATTATTACACAAATGTGAGATGTAATGTTATATATAAAGATACTATGTAGTACCAATTTATAATACTACATACGCCTTTTACACAAAATAAACGTCAATACTATGCAAGTCAATGAGGTCAAGGACATTGTTTGGCGTACTCGGTGTTTGTAACCTTTATTATGATATCATCATCATCCGTCAATCGAATGCGTATGCGCGTGTCATACATATACTATTGTTACATTGATTGGTGTCTTTTTTGCAAAATATTTTCAGATGTATGAGTATGTCCGATGACATCGACCAAACCAGCCACGAAGAAAACGACAAACCGGGTTCGCTCTATGTATTTCCACCCCTAAGCCGATTACCCGCAATACATTCAACTTTACCGGCAGTTACCACATCGACCATGTCGTGGTTTAAGGAAATTGTCGAATTCGACAGAGATGAAAACGGTGATGTGTTGAAACGAGGTCGTTGTACCGTGAATACCGTTCAATCTCATGCGAGATCAGCGAGTCACGGTGGAATGCTCGCAACATCATCCACTGGTTGGCAGTCCAATCTTGGAAATTCATCAGCAAACTTTTCCACGAGCTCAATTACTGCAGCACGCCCATCGGCTTTGAAGAAACCTGGACACCAGCGAGCTCTTTCACAAGGCCAAGTGAGCAACGTGAATCAGGGTCAATCGACGGTAACTGGTCACAGCAGAGTCGGTTCAAGAACTGATTTTATTTTGCCGCTCGGACATCGAGATGAGCCTAGACTTTTAATCGGAATGACAGGCACTACGAAGACTCCATCATTTCGTGGACATACACGCCAAGCGTCAAGGTTTTAATGTTTTCATGTATAAAATTATCAATCTCAATATGCTTGTCCACTTATGATTGAATTTTATTCTTCACATACCACAGATCCAAATAACTTTTCGATCATTTATTCACCAGATCAGAATCAATATATACTATTAGACGTGACGCTACAATGCCATGGTGGAGACGAACATGGGCCCGATGTTTCGGCGCTCGATTCCCAGAAGAACCACGATTAAGAAAAATTGTGCCCAATCATCTCTTGCCAGTACAAATATTACAAAAAAATCATCCGAATGGGCCACGAGTCGACAACAGGTTGAACGAATAAATCGTAAAATCTCATAAGTAAATTATACCAATATGAAATTGAATATAATTTCTTGTTTTTTTTTCTCCCCATTATTCTCTCATTCAGGGTGCGTACGACTAAGTATACAGTATTGAGCTTTTTACCAAGAAACTTATTGGAACAATTCCATCGGATTGCGAATCTTTATTTTATTTTCATTGTTTTACTTAACTGGGTACCTGCAATTAATGCATTTGGCAAAGAAGTTGCCATGATCCCAGTTGTCTTTGTACTTGGTGTAACAGCGCTGAAAGACTTTTTTGAGGACAGGCGAAGATTGGCTAGCGATGAGCGTGTTAATAATTCCGTTTGTCGGGTATACGTTAGGTGAGCGATGTACTTGTTACCTCATTTATGTCATTCTCATAATTTTACTTTGATGATTCTATATTGGCAAATATAATTACGTATCTGAAACCATCACGAAAGATATGCGTTCGTATATGAGTAAATTAGAGAGATGTCAAACCAACCAATTGTGAAAAGTTCGTCGTTCTTTTAGTTTTACTGCGAATTCTCAATACTCAAATATGTATCATACTACTGTAGTGCTTCTGAACACGAAAAAATAATCCCTCTATCGTAATCAATTACAACTGAAATAATATCCATCAATACTCAATCAAACAGGGAATTCATAAAGCATGTTTTTTTGAATAATTGAAAGAACAGGAATTAGATTAATTTCATATGCTGTTTGCATGGTGAAGTTTCATATGACAAATAATATGGTATCAAGGAACATTTCGAAAGAAAATGAGTGCACTTTCCCTCTCATTGTTTCATGCTTGCACTTGAAGTCACTCATTATCATTTGACATAACAATAAATCATATTTATTATTTAAATTGTGCATGAATGTAATAATCGAATGGATTAAAATCTCCAGGGCACAAACAACCCGAAAGATTTCATACGATATCTTTCATCTGATGAATATTGATCGCGATAAAACTTGAATTCATATCCATACAAAATACGGAAATATTAAACATTTGATTTCCATGTGAAAAGCTTCAAAAATTGCGGCCATTATATATAATATTTATATGAGAAAGAGCTCTAAAACTATGTTCTTTAATTCAAATTGATTTGGAATGAATTAATAATGTTAATTTCTATTTCAGTAAAGTTGATCGGTATGCAAAAGTTGCTTGGAAAGACATTAAAGTTGGTGATTTGGTACATCTATCGAACAATGAAGTGGTGCCTGCAGATATTCTTCTACTCCGTAGCAGTGATCCACAGGGGCATGCGTTCTTAGACACGTGCAACCTTGATGGAGAAACTAATCTCAAACAACGCCAAGTCATAAGTGGCTTTTCGGGTCATCAACATTCATTCGAGCCATCAAAATTTCGATCTATCATCGAAGTTGATCGACCTACAACCAAGATATACCGGTATAATTCGATATGAAAATCAGAAAATTGTTATGGAGAAAATAATTATTCAGAAATAATAATAAATTTTGATTTATCAAGGTTTTATGGCGCAGTGGTTCATCCAAATGGTTCCCGAATCCCAGTCACAACAGAAAATTTATTATTGAGAGAATGTTTACTGAAGAATACAGATTTTGTTGAAGGGATTGTTATTTATGCCGGACATGACACCAAAGCTATGCTCAATAATGGTGGACCACGATACAAACGATCACGCCTCGAAAGCCAAATGAATTTGGATATTGTATGGTGTGTTGTTATATTAGTGGTTCTATGTGTCGTTGGTGCGGCCGGTTGTAAATTTTGGCTCTCGACATTCTCTCCAGATATATGGGTGCCGTTTTTACCATCATTTCAAGACCCAAGTTATGAAGGAATGATCACATTTTGGACTTTTGTCATCATTCTTCAGGTTATGATACCGCTCAGCCTCTATGTGACCATGGAAATGGCAAAAGTAGGACAAGTTTATCACATTGGATATGATGTGGCGCTTTTCGATGAAGATAGTGGAAAAAAAGCTGAATGTCGAGCTCTGAATATAACTGAAGAATTAGGCCAAATACAATACGTCTTTTCTGATAAAACCGGAACTCTTACTGAAAATAAAATGATATTCCGAAGATGCACTGTTGGTGATCAGGATTATACACATGTTGGTGAAAATGAACAGATATTGCCGTGCACGAGATTAGAAGAAGACTTATTGTTGGGATCCATGCGACATCGGCTTCAAGAGCTATTCATTCTTTTGGCAATATGTAATACCGTTGTTGTTAATACATTACCACATCATGATATTATGGATTCTAGCGGTGTGATAGAGGAGCCACAAAAGAATGTAATCAACAGTATGCGATTTACAAAACTACCAGAATTAAGAGGTAAAGCAGCAATACAACAAAAAAAACTAAAACCACCACCACCACCATCATCATCATCATCATCATCATCATCATCATTAATACCACAAACTTCATTAATTTCGAATGAAATTTTACATCCAAATAACAATAACAATAACATACTAACATCATCTCCAACTTCATTAACGATGGAGACACCGTTGTCTACTGAGAACATTCCAAATTCCTCGATCAATAATAACAGGCCAGATATTTTAGAAGAACCAACTTTAATTATAGCTAACGCAAATAAAAAATCAATTGAAGAAGGAGGAACATCATGTATGGCCAATATTGTGGAAATTTCTACGCCTATTGATGGTGAAAATGATGATGATCAACACAACACAGCTTATAAGAATATCACATCTGATGTGTCTTCTGTAATTTATGAAGCTGAGAGTCCAGATGAACTTGCTCTCGTATACGCTGCCAAATCGTATAACACTAAATTGATCAGAAGAACGCCACAAAATGTCACAGTGTCATTACCTGACAGATCATCATTGGTATTTGAAATACTTCATGTTTTACCATTCGATTCAAGCAGAAAGTGCATGTCTATTGTTGTACGCCATCCGCGAACTAATGAGATAATATTGTATACAAAGGGCGCTGATTCAACACTTCTATCATGCCTTGATACTGCTGATGAAGATAATGCGAATAATGTGGTGACAATTCGACAACAACTGTACACGTATGCTCGACAAGGTTTAAGAACGTTAGCTATGGCAAAGAGAATACTTGGTCAGGCTGAATTTGATATGTGGAAGCAAAGATATATTGAAGCTCAGTTAGCCAGTGACAATCGCGATCGTAAATTGCGCGAATGTTATGCCATTCTTGAGTCACATTTGACATTGTTGGGAGCCACTGGCATTGAGGATAAACTTCAAGAAGGTGTGCCCGACGCTGTAGCAGCCCTCGTGAATGCGGGTATTGTTGTTTGGGTATTAACGGGTGATAAACCTGAGACAGCTGTAAATATCGCCTATTCGGCCAAACTTTTTACCCCATCAATGCAATTGTTTAGACTACAAGCAAGAACGAAATCAATTACTGAGAGCTTGATTCATGGTTTTTTGGAGGCCATTCGAATGGATGTCAATTTTGGTAATGGTGAAAGAAGTGGCGATGATCGCAATTGTAGTAGTGGTGTCGGAGAAGACGAAAGTACACGTAGGGGTGGAATACAACGCGCCCTCGTGGTAGATGGCAAGACGTTGACTTTCATTTTAGATCCAAGATCAGGACTAGTGGCGTCTTTCTTACAATTAACGCAAAGCTGTTCCAGTGTACTAGCATGTCGCACTACACCTCTGCAGAAAGCGTACATTGTTAAAATTGTAAAAGAACAATTACATATACGTACATTGGCAATTGGTGATGGTGCCAATGACGTAAGTATGATCCAAACAGCCGATGTGGGAATTGGTATTTCTGGCAGAGAAGGAACACAAGCTGTGATGGCATCTGATTTCGCTATAGCCAGGTTTCCAATGCTTACTCGATTATTACTTTTGCACGGCCACTGGTGTTACGACAGACTAGCTCGAATGATATTATACTTTTTTTATAAGAATGCCATGTTTGTATTCCTTATATTTTGGTATCAGGTGCGTAATTAATGAAATTATGATAGATAAAGGTCAAAGTTAACTCACAAGTTATAATATTAATACCGCAAGAATATTGAAAATCGTTTGCTTTAGCTGTATTGTGGCTTCTCTGGGGCTGTTATGATTGATCAAATGTACCTGATGCTCTACAATCTACTGTTTACATCTTTACCGCCATTGGCAATTGGAATTTACGACAGAATAGCATCGCCAAATACTTTACTCTCTCATCCCGAACTTTACGTCCGTGGAAGACTTGGACAAGTTTACAGGCATCATTCATTTTGGGTTACTATGGCAGATGCCCTTTATCAAAGTATCGTTATTTTCTTCATAACTGAAGCAGTATGTTTTTATTTTTACATCTATCGTTCTTATCATATTCATGATTTCATATAATTTGTTGATGTGTAATAATTGTTCTAGGCTTATCATGATTCAGATGTGGACATATGGGAATTTGGTACAACCATAACTACTTCGTGTATTATTGTGATGCTAATTCATGTTGGATTAGAAATGAAGTCATGGGTAATTTAGATTTGGTTTTAAATTCATATCTATACACACTGCATCTTCCAAGCATGAGAAAGGAAAACGATAATGTTTAATATAGACTTTAATGAATAATAAATTAACATCCAATTTAGACAATTGTACATGCTGGAGCGATTTTAGCATCATTAGGGATATTCTTCGGTTTTTGCATCCTATATAATGTTGTTTGCGTACACTGCATGGGTTTGCCTGGTTCATACTGGGTGATGCTAATCGCCATCAGCCAACCACGTTACTGGCTTACAATACTACTCAACTCTGTACTCGCTCTACTGCCAAGGTAACACATTCATTATATCATCATAGCTAGGTATATGTATCATTTTCACATTTTTATATTTTAGATTTGTGTATAAGACTGTCAAAAATACTGTATATCCAGACTTATTGCTACGAATAATATTGAGAAATGAAAAAAAACATGAGTCGACAATGGTAACAACAACAACAACAACAACAACAACAATTCCATCGTCGCGGAACAATCAAAGACAAACTAATGATGATTTTATTACTGAGTCCATCCAATCGTTAGATAATGTAACCACTAGGTAACTCTATTATTTGAACTATGAACAATATCATCACGTCGCAAATAGATAGAAATCGGTTAAATTTCGCATTCTCATGGCATTTATATTTTACAGATGAACAAAAGCGGAATTAAGCGTATCAGAACAATAAATTCGTCTGCATTGTTTGATTATTGCCTTAAGAGATGTGGAATGAGAGAAGGAAAACTCTGTCGAAACTATAACTGTAGTTTTACGAGAGAAAATGACGGTTAATATTGTCACTTGAAATGTTAAAGAAGCTCGGATTGGTCTGTTTTTATGACATTATAATTTATTTTGAAATTTCTAGAAAACACATTAGGGCCGGCCGTAGTTCCCATAGATTTTGTTTCATAAAGATCAAGTTGCGGCCTTAAAATACGATCTAAAAAAAATGTACTCTCCCAAAATTTTTATTTCCAAAATGAAGCTTCTCGTCTAATCTAGATAAAATGATATAAACTGAACATTTATATTCCTTTAGGAAGTTAGGCTTTTCCTGAAAAAAATCATGAATCGCTGAAACAAAAGAGTAAAGTGTCAACTTTGATTTGTGGTTTTAATCAAGATAAATACGTTCTTCTATAATGAAATATAAATGCTCGATTCATATTATTTTATCTAGATTAAACGATGAGCCTCATATTTGTTTCAATAAGATTAGAAAAGTTTTTTTTCTAAGCTAGTATTTTGCGGCCGCGAATTCAACTTTATAAAATGTTATTTATGGGGAGTACAGTCGGGCCTGAAGGCGACAAGTATCCCGTCAATTCACGAATCACAAATTATTCAAATATTTATATATTACTGAATGTCCAGACAATGATACCGGTATTATCGATTTATGTACTTTTATCAGTTCATGTGAATTATTTTTTCAATTTTACCGTTTTCTCTGTCTTTTCTCTATTTCTATTATTAATAGCCGATGTGGCCTTAAGATTTAAGCGTACCACTGTTCGCTGCATTGACTGGCTGTGATTGCTTTATGCTGGGGACCAATCCTCTCATCAATAATATCCAGTATGAAGCTGGTGAATATCCCTTATTAGTGTCGAATTTTCAAAGTGTGTTCGATTACTGGGGATAAACATTGATGAATACTTATGTTTATATTACTGTATTATCCATCTAAGTAGTATATTCTGAACGTAGAAAAAATCATTCAATTGTGAATTATAAAATAGATATATACATATAAACATATATCACCTTATAATAATATGTCGAGCAATATTTATTTCTTTTGTTTGGTAAATATAGATAATCAATTTAAATATCATTGGACATTGAATATAATTAGGAGCTGATATCAAAAGTTAAAGACAACAAGCAAATGGTATACTGTATCCGCATTTGTCATTTGTATTTGAAGAAATCGTTATGGGTTATTTTTAATTATATATGACGTCACTGTGGAGGAAAAAAAAAAAAAAATATAGAGGAACACGTTCATGTCTCTTTCTACAAATAAACTTTAACGTAGGTATGTTCCTCTGGTTCGACGTAAGTATAACTACAATCTGTTTCACTGTGTAGTTATTTTGTTTGGGATATTATTTTATATTCAAAAATACATGTGTATTGGATGAACAGGATACGTATCACGCGCAGACTCAATACCTATCATCAATTACTTCAATATGTCCGGAATTTATATTTATTCATGTATATTCCGTAATGTTGAGTGTACAGTTAGTTAATATATGTTCACAATCCCCACTTTGGATTGTGCAAAATGTGTGGTGAGGTTACCACAAGTTATACTGTGAATTTACATGAGCTCTGGTTGGTGTGTGAAGAATCGTAGCAATGTACCGTGGGATCTAGGAACTAGACTAGGATGTCTGATGGTATTATCCAATGTGAATCATTACACCGTGGACTGACAGGAGTATGTATTGATGGATAGTCAACATGACTGTTTTTCACAAATCATTTATGCAGACTATAGAGTATGTAGTTGTATGTAGAGTACTTTCATTGTTAGTACAAAAAATGGACTCAGTGTAATGTTCACTCTCGCTCAATTACATCAGATCAATGTTATAATACAATAATATCATAATTGGCAGTGTTTTTTTTGTGTGAATCTTCATATTGTTTCAATATTTCCGTACGTAGTTATCTTCATTTTAAAATAAATCTGACCAATTTTCATATACACCACACAATCGATTTTATGTTCGTGTATATATATTTGCAGTTATGCATCCATGTATGCGCATGCCTGTACATATAAATAATTATTATTATCATAACTGCGTATGATACGGACATGACATACATACATATACACATGCACACATCTATTCACTTGTTGGAATTTATCATTTTGTCTTCAGTTGCATGTTTGATTATAGATATAATGGCAAGATTTAATTTTCTTTGCAATAATGCAATAATCAAAAGCCAATAGTATTATTATTAAATACTTGAATTAGCTGGCTCCTAATATTCATCCCATTATATTCTCATGACAAGAGTAAAGGATCATTACAATGAAAATTATAAGAGGCAAATAGTTATCATCATGTAAGAATTAATTGTAAGTTGTAGTCAGGGCCAAATATAATACTGATCAGTTGGTCCATTCAATCTTACATTTCATCATCTACTCTTGCTTATATACATATGCAAGTACTCAAATATATATACACATACGCGCGTATGCCTCTGTGTGTATGCATGTGTGATTCATGATTTTCTACTAGTTTATTTTCTGTCAAAGTTGGATGCAACTATTGTATATATATATACGGTCATACAAAGATGCTTTATCCATCATGTGACTATAAGAAATTGTGACATAGGCATGAATATAGTATGAACAATTATGAGATTTAAATACTGTTAATACTATTGTCCTATCATATGAAAATGAGAATATATATTTGATACATTAGATTAATGCAGTACTACTGAATTGAAAAGAGTGGAGACCATGACTGTGACATATACAGCTGAGGTAGCCACGTGTCGTGGTCTAGGATGCTTCCTCAAGCTCTTACTCAGGTGATTAATTGATATATATATCAAATGATTATAGTCTGCACGTAGTTTACGACATATATTTGCATAATACATGTGAATCGGATAAAGACAGAGTTCATTATTGTGTTGGATATAAATAATATTGATTGATTGATTGATTGATTGATTGATTGATGCGACTTGGCAAAGACACCATGTCTCTTTTATCTTCCATCAGAAGAATAAAATCCATTGCGTTAATCATCAAGAAATGTTATATGTGGAAAATAAAGAATAGTAAATTTAACAAGAGTGATAAATTTGTGCAGTTGATATAGTGTTATGCCGAAATGTCGAATATGTCATCGATTGAAGTCGTCCATTGATAATTTTTGTGGCGCTATATTATTTATTAATATTAATTCCATTAAGTATTGAAATAAAATCACATATAATACTGTGTATGTTTCATCTCAATAACGTACTGTTCTCTGTATTTTATTCTGAACCTCGATTATTGCAGACCGCGTTATAACGTAATCTCGCATGACATCTCCATTGTCATAACCTATTTGCAAATGATAATGGCAAACATCAGTGCAAAAGTAGAGCAAATAGTTGCATATTTGATGAACCAGCGAACGCAAAAAGTCCGATGGTCATCGTTACAACAATTTTATGTATATGAGTAACAGACAAATTATTTCGGATTTACTAAATGAGAAGTTGTCGTGTTGAAAATTTAATTTTATAACGGAAAATGAAGAAAAAAAAACCTGAATAATTCAATTACTCTTACACCTACGTTAATATCGCCGATTCATATATATTTAATTCAATATCAAGTGTACTGTTTCAGATGGCGGGCTAGTATCTATAAACTTGTTTGGCTGGATCTTGCGCTTTTTTTAACCATCTATTACGCTTTATCGTTTCTATATCGATTCATCCTCAATGCAGATCAAAAAAAGACTTTTGAAGCAGCTGTCGCATACTGCAAAGAATATAGTGATCTCATACCTCTGTCATTTGTTCTTGGATTCTATGTGAGTATTGTTATGACACGATGGTGGAATCAATACACTGCTATACCATGGCCTGATTCAATCGCCGTTTTTGTTTCGGCTACCATCCATGGAAATGATGAGAGGGCCAGACTCATGAGACGTACTATTGTCAGGTAGCTGATAGGAATTATTCATATTAAATTGGTATATTTATAGTTATAAACCCTCAATTATTAGATATTAAAATATTTAATTGATGGATTAGTAAAAAAAATTTCAGATATGTGTGCGTGTGCTTGACACTCGTTCTCGCAAATGTTTCACCACGTGTGAAAAAACGCTTCCCAACATTGGATCATTTTGTCGATGCAGGTCTATTATTGGAGAATGAACTCACAATATTTCAAAATTTAAACGCCAAATTTCCAAAACCAAGTAAACATTGGCTACCAATAGTATGGGCATCGAGTATTGTAACACGAGCAAGAAAAGAGGGCCGTATTCGAGATGATTTTGCTGTGAAAACTCTCATTGATGAGCTCAATAGATTTCGTGGCCATTGCGGCAGTTTAATTCATTATGATACAATTTCAGTGCCTCTTGTTTATACTCAAGTGGTGACGCTTGCCGTTTATACGTATTTTATCACAAGTGTAATGGGCAGACAGTGGGTGGCTAATTCTACAGTTCCATCTACTATAGATCTCTATTTCCCTGTATTTACCACATTACAATTTTTCTTTTACGTCGGTTGGCTGAAAGTTGCTGAAACTCTAATAAATCCCTTCGGTGAGGATGACGATGATTTTGAAGTAAATTGGATAATAGATAGAAATCTGCAGGTTAGCTATCTCATTGTTGACGAGATGCATCATGATCATCCAGAACTAATTCGTGATCAATATTGGGATGAAATATTTCCAATGGAATTACCGTATACAGCGGCATCGGAACCTTTCCGAGAAGAGCATCCAATACCATCAACCGCGGGAATTCAGCTTTCCGCTGCCCAGCAAGAATTTCATCCTTCCTCAGTTAAAATAGACGAAATGAATACCGAATTACCATATTTAAACAAATTCAATAATGACGTGGCAGATGATGCCACTTCAGGAATACATTTCATGGCTGATGGGAAAATGTCGAGGAGCGCAAGTCGAGTGAGTGGTCGTGATAGGGCACTGAGTGGCGGTGGCTCTACTGCAAGTAATATTGGAGGATCATTGACGCGAGTCAATAGCGTCACTAGTGTTTTACGTCGGCTTTTTAGCAAAGAAGATAGGCCCGATGGTAGTGGAGCAAAAACTCCCGGAAAAATTCCAAATTCAAGTTCAGCAGCTTCGTTACAGAATCGCTATCCGAGTGGGACAGGAGGCTCAACAAGGATTGGCGTTATTGAAGAAGTTGATGAACAAATGACCATTTCTTCAATGCGTCCACCAGAATCCCGACCACATGTACAAAATATCTTTATGCAAGGTCCACCACCAGCAAGTGCTCCTGTGAATGTCCCCACCAAGAACAGACAAAATGGTGAGCTATTATCTATGAGTGCACCGGCTGCTGGGCCTGCATCGACTCGTTACAACACAAGGTAACCGAATATTACAGTTGATTAATTATTTTTGTTACCTACATAGCTCATTGTATTATTATTAACTTTTTCTTCCGTAAATGCCTTTTTGCTTTAAAATCAAGTAGTAGTAAAATAGATCAGAGGTAAAATGTTTTTCATCTAGTTTTGCAGTTATGTGGCATTGATAGTGTGTATTCAATCGTATAATAGAAAATATTTAATGTAAAGTCACAATGCATGGTACTTACCTTAAAATATACCATATCGCAAGATCGTGAAAGCAAATGAATCGAGCCAAATGGCTAACCGGAATTGTACTTTTCGTGAAAAAGATAATTGCAAAGGAAAGAAAAAATTCAAACAATAAGAATTACACGATATATCCATCATACATTATACATGAGTTTGTCTATAAATTGAAATATTCGTGAAGTAAATTCATTTTATAATAACGGAATGATTTTCAGAACACAAGTACCTGTCAATACAGTACGATCCACTAGTCAAGATTGTGCTAGTGGCGATGACTTTAACCCGGATAGTCTTTTCCGCACATGCGTTAGCAATACATTGGAGGATGAACAACATGATAATTTGAGCATTCGTTCATCTTCAACAACGTGTAGCCATGCCAGTAATAGTACTGATGATGAATTTACTCGGTTGAAACTTGAAAGAAATAGGCAACGTAGAAATAAAGCTATGAGAAATTTGGCAAGAAGTATTAGTGGCAATCGGAGAGGCAGTAACATGGGCGATGCGTCCTTGGATCTTGATGGTGAAACGCTTCTTCTTGCTGAATTAGCCGAAACATCACGAATTTCACTCACACCATTGTCAAATCAAAACGATAATTCAAAAAAGAAAAATGACGTGTAAAAATTTTTTCATACCCCACCTGAACACTGGATTGAATTTTAATCATTTCTAATTTCATTTCATTTTTTTTTTCTTTTTTTTATGATTCACCTCCAACTCCTGTTTATATAAAACACAGATTCTACTTTTGATACCATATTGTACATTATCAAAAATATATATATGCTTGTACAGTTCACTGATAGTAATATTGTTGTTGATGTTGTTGTAATTGTTGTTATCGTTATCGATCAAAGAATAGCTCAAATTAATGTGAAATAGATCTGCTGCTCAAATATATATGTATTCATATTAATTTTAGAAATATTGTCATTCGTTCAAGTGAGTGATAAATCGAATTTCTATAATTAAGTAGTGATTTCAGATATTCATAATGAAAATAAAATAAACTATAGGGGGAAAAAAAATGGTATTATTGTATAATTTGATGCATAATGATTAGGAATACTTGGATTTATTTTTTGCAGTACCGACTCACTTTTCATAAAAATTTTTCCAAGCAATGTTCGATTTTATAGTTATGACTATCATTTTCACTTTATACAAAATATTAACGATATCATTCTGGGCTATATACCTACATTATATCAATATGACAGTAATGAGAACTGATATCCAGAATGATATCATATAGGAGGACAACTGTATTATCAAACATGTACATATACGTAAAAGCATGAGATTAAAATTAGTTAATTATTCATATGAGATGCCACATTCCATTGAGCAACACATATGTTTTCCCGATTGGGTAGCTCGCTAATAAGTGAAGGAAATTATGTGATGCTAAACGACAATCACCAATATAAATATCTCTATCCAGATTGGTTAATTGTTTTCTTACCATCAGTATTGCCATTACAATAAATGATTTTGTGATAAAATGTGAGTCATGTGTAGAACATTATTGTCAATCCACTGTTATTTTCATCACGCATAATTAAAAGCCTATTCTGCATATTTTCACGAATCTATCATTATTATTATAGTCCTTATATTCATTTTCATATTTAAGATCCCCATGAGCATACTTCTTGATGAAAGATTGTATTAATTTTGGTTGTGACGGATCTATTTCCATGAATAAATGGCCAGAAGGTTTTAAGCCTATCGACGCATACCTGATAATAGAATTTATTATGTTCAAACCGTCAACTCCACCATCCAGTGATTTGATATCTTCATATCTGTAAAATCAATTACAATTCATAGATGATTGTGCGATTGCACAGGTCGGAAAATATATTTTTAGTGAACACAGAGTATAGCAGAGGCGTGCAAAAGTCGTGCTGTGGTCGGATAAGTAATTCTAATATCAATGTTATTTTAATATTACTCTGTATCGATCAGGTTATTGCTTCATAATAATTTGAGTATATTCATTAAGTATTACTGTTTGATAGTTTTGTTATTTAATTGAGAGTAAATCTAACGTTGTAATGAATATTTGACATAAAACGAAGTGGCCTTACATTTTAATTTCTGATGGTAACCCCGCAATGCTGCTAGTTGGTATATAAGGTGGATTACTGACAATCACATCAAATTGTGGCCTGAAAAAATCAATGTACGGTTGGCCTGGGGCCAATAAAATTTGTCCATCGTGCTCAATGGTGGCATTTATTATTGTGATTAAATCATGGTCAAATTCCAATTTTCGAGCATTATCTTTTGCTATTTTGCAAGCGTGGGGATTCGTGTCAACGGCAATACAATGAAGTTTCTACAAAGAAAATGAATTTCATGCCCTATCTGAGAAATATAACCTGAAATGATTAGATAAATAGTATTTTTTACCGATTGGTTTTTGCATGATTTCAAAATTGCTAACGAAATGGCACCTGATCCACAACCTATTTCCAATATGTTGATCGGAAAATTTTTGGCGTCATTTGTATTCAATATATGTTCAACCACAAAATCTACGAGAATCTCCGTTTCTGGTCTTGGAATAAAAATCGGGGGAATTAACTTGATTACAATATCTCTAAACGTCCATTCACCAATTAAATACTGTATTGGCATTCTGAAAACGAAAATGGTGTTGGTAAATGGATTCCTTATTATATTGTCGTAGGATGAAAATTGCGTCAGTATTTTACCTGGACAGTCTGCATAAGCATAATGATTCTAAATTCTTCATTTGCATCTGAGATAGTGTTGTGTCATGTAATTCATTCAATTCCAAACACTATATTCATGACAATAATGATTAATATTGCATAAATATCTATCACAATAGTTCATCAATATATGTACAATCAAGCATAACATATCGTAATTCTGTCATAATTGTTACATTATTATAATTATATGGATAACATGAACATGATGTGAATGTATTTCAATTGTAAATTCAATGGACATAAAAAATAGTATAATAGTTGATTCATCGAATATTGTTTTGGTACCTTCGTAATATTGAGGACATGTGTGACGATGTGTTGGATTGATTCAAGTGGTTCATCAATATTTTCATTTTTGAATCGACAATGCCAGTATTCAATAAGATCTTTAACCGTATTATTCACTTGATTATTCATCTGCATCCGATTCAATAGATATTCTCCAAATATCTTTGAATGTCTCAATTTTGAAAAATTTCGTAGAGCCATCATTGTATTCTTTTCATACCACGATTCCATCAACTACCCTCCATACCTTCAACAAAGATATTACTATAATTACCTATACAACTTTTCAAGGATACGCAAACGCCATCACTCATATTCACTTTTCACGGCGCCATCTACCAATACACTGATATATATATATGATATAATTTGAAATGACCGCCTCTTGATTATTAAATGTGAGCATGCGCAAAACGAGTGTGTTATACACAAATTTTGCGAATTGGAAATAGCTAAATAAGGTAAAAAAGAAACAATTTCGCGACCAGATATACGCAATTTATTATGGAACAAATGTCAATGAATAGTTGATGAATGATAATAACATGAAAAAAATGATATAACCTGCAGTTTGGCGGGAAGAAGGAGGGGGGAGGGGCAAATTTCTATTGATCGATAAATAATAATAGGATGAACGATCACAACCAGCGATAATTGATGGCTTGATAATGAACGATTTATGGGAATTCAAATCCGTAAAGTTGTAGAAAGCAAATTAGGGATATTAGTACTTCCAATGTATAGTTTATATACATACATATATATATATATATACATATAAACTGCTGTATTGTATTCAACCAATCAACTTGACGAATGTTTGGCCAATCATGTTACGATTACGCGAGGAAAATATGGCGTGCCCCACGTGTGCCGCCATTGTTCATCAAAATTATATTACAACGATTATATTACAAGGATTGCGCGTCTGATTGCCTTCTGTTCGAAGAAATGGCGGTTGGTACGACCAAAGTTGTTCAAGTTACGAACATAGCTCCACAGGCAACTAAAGATCAGATGCAAACGCTGTTTGGCTACCTTGGTAAAATAGAAGATATACGACTATATCCGACAATCAGAGATGTTGCAGTGCCTGTTCAATCTAGAATCTGCTATATAAAGTTTCATGATCAAGGTAGCGTCGCGGTTGCTCAGCACATGACCAACACTGTTTTCATCGATCGGGCATTAATTGTCATACCTTATCAGAATGGTGATATTCCTGATGAACAAAGAGCATTGGAGCTGACCAACAACGGTACTGTAGTGCCAGGTACAAAAATATGCATAATCAATAGTTTATAAGAGTATTCGTGATGGTTTACATAAACGTATTCGTTTGTTTGTTTACTTATTTATTATTTCAACATTTCAATGATTTCATAGGTCTTTATCCATCAGAGCCAAAACTTCCAGCCAATGTTGTCAATTCGATTGAGGGAATACCGCCAAACCATCTCATCACGACATTAGATCCAAAATTGGAGTCAAATGGACTGCCGGCGTATCCAAACTTACCGGGCCATCTGGATAGTCGACGAATTGAGGAAATCAGGCGGACTCTCATTGTTGCCAATTTAGATTCATCTGTATCAGTGGACCAGTTATTAGATTTTTTCGCTAGCAACAATATTGAAATAAAATATTTGCGTTTTTGTACTCGAGATTCAGACACTGATCATTATGCATTACTTGAACTTAGTGAACAGTCTCATGTGGTAACAGCACTAATGCTTAACGGCAAAATGCTTGCTGACAAAGCTATAAAGTTGTACCACTCGACTCAAGCAATAGCCAAACCTGAAGCAAAAAGTAATGAAGCAGCGCAAAAAGAAATAGAGGAAGCTATGTCACGTGTAAAAGAAGCCCACAATCTCATATCTGCTGCGATTGATCCCATGATTGGAATGCTATCCAAAGATAAACGTAGCAGAAGTGGTTCGCGAAGCAGAAAATCAAGGTCACGCTCTCGTGGTCGTAGCCGTCGATCAAGATCGCGTAAACGTTCGCGGTCACGTCATAGAAGGTCACGTTCCCATCATCGTCGTCGCACTAGATCTCGCTCAAAACGTTCACGTTCCAAAGATCGCGAACGCAGCAAACGCAAATCACCATCTCGACGAAGAAGTAATTCGCGTGGTCGCCATCGATCACGATCAAGTTCTCAAAGATCACGCTCACGAAGATCAAGATCGCGATCAAAAGATCGCAAAAAAAAATCACCGCGTAGACCAAGTCGTTCACGATCTCGTAGCAAACGGTCAAAATCAAAATCCAGACGCTCGAGATCAAAATCAAAATGTAAAACCTCAAAATCTAAGTATACGGAAAAGTCAAAGGACAAAGACAAGGACAAAGATAGGCGTAGTAAAGATAAAATTGACAGCAACGGCAGAAGAAATGATGGAGATAATAGAGAGAAAAGTGATCGGGAAAAGAGTGAGAAGAAGTCAAGCAGAGAGAAAAGGGCGGATAGGGAAGTGAAAGAACGATCCGATGAGAAGGCTTCTCGTGGTGGGTCGGATCACAGTGATACTAAAGAAAAGTTGGAATTGGAAAATTAATTGGATTCACAGAGTTCATATCTCTCAAAATCACACAGACAACATAAGGTTTCATATACTTTTGCCTTGAAACGTTGATCGTTGGTATTCATGTGTAACATGCACAACATACTTTCACAATAAAGATAATTTATCTATCTTATCAGGTCAGTGGTTATGCAATATTATTTTACCTAAATCATGTTTCGTCTTGGAATTGGTGGTTTGAAATCAATATTGACATTATTCCTGGTCGATGATCTGTCAAATTTAATATTTTCAATAAATAATATTGTTGAACGAAATAGAATCTATTGCCACGAATGCTAAAGTTGATCCAATAACATCAAATACATACCCAGGTTGGATTTCGTCATTTGCATATGAAACAACATCTTCATCAAAACTATAAATTTGCATGGGCATCGAGGAAACATGTACGAGTTTTTTTTGAGCTCGTTTAATACTCGAACGACGTTTCAAAAGTATCTGTGAAAGAATTGAGAGAAAACAAAAAGAAAAAATTTATGTACATTCGAATGTACCCAATTTTAATCATAGCAAAAAGTGAAAATCAGATAATAGCATTAACTAACCACACCCGATTCTTTTGGTGGAAATTGCCCATTAATTTTCCCTAATTCAATGAATTCAACACGGTTAATCGGTTCTTTCGTGTCATCGAGTTCAGTTGTCCCTTCATAAATATATATATATATATATATATATGATGAATGATAAATGAAAAAAAAACATCGGTGAATGGTAAAAATTCCATCTCAGAATACAGAGTTTCATTCTTTACTTACGCATAACACACTCATCATATTGATCCAGAATATTAATCCCGAGAAATGTAGCGAGAACATTGGGATACCTGAGATCCATTATTATGAGAGTAGAGGCCAGAAATATCCATATGAAACCTGCAAATGAAGAATAAACGTTATGTATGTATGATGTATGTGTCCTTCTGTTTACATTGATTATATATTTCTCGGCAACATTTTCAATTATCAATGGGCACTTTACCTCCCACACATGCCAACCAAAACGTCGATCCAAATGACGTAGCGATTTTACCGTTTGGGAATCTAATCGCTAATGGTGTTGGATTAGAAATGGATATCCAAACGACACAACTTGATATTTTGAGTGCACCTATCAAACCAATGAAATATGCGGCATATCTCCCTATTGATTGTGAAAATATATTGAAGAGAATCCATGCTAAAAATGCCGACCACAATAAAATATGACAATGCCATCCTGCCATTCGGTAAAATCGTCCGTATCTCAAACCCTCTCCATCAATGGAAAAATAATCCAAAACCCAAATCATTGGTATTGGCAAACCCCTTCTCTGTGCTTGTCTCATGCTCATTTGTAGGTTTCCAGCTATATTGGTATCAGAACATTGTTGCATTAAATAATTATTGTGATACTATATTTCCATATTAATTGAAGTGTTTAGTTGTCGGAATGTATGCTAATCACCGTTGGGACCAAAACCAAATTTTCCTTGATCCCAAGTCCATGAAAATCGTTCATTGTAATTAATCGACGTATCATTTGGATCCGATGAAACCTCACCATATGACTTTCCATATAGTGTTATGTTGATTGAACGCAATCCAATTCTTATACCTATCCGAGCTGAGAATCGCAGTTCCTCGCCCGCTCGATAAGGAATAGTCGATTCCACATCACCTACTTCCCACTCCTGACCATAGTTTATAACTGTATTTGAAAATTTTCATGCATTCATAATTCATTTTAATGGATTTTTCGAACATTCAGTGCAATATGAACAAGTTATTAACATAATAAATATTCCATACTCATCAACGAAGCGCCAATAAGAACACTGGTCATTGCTTTTACAATTGTATATATACTCTGTAAGCAGTTGATAAATGAAAATGATACATATTAAGTTTTTCAATTAGTTAGATTCATCGACATATATATGTACGAATAAGGAAAAAAATGCTCACTTTCTTTTTGCCATAGCCTGGTATAATGAATATAAAAGCGAGAGCAACAGTGAAAAATGAATAAACAATAATAACTTGGATTGCATCAACGATCACCGGAGTTATATTTATATGATAAATTACGGGAAAATACTGCGTTCTACCAAACTGAAACAATGGCATAGCGTTATAGCGTTTTCGGTGTGTCGTCTGATTTTCGAATTCAACTTGGAACACGGTACACAAATGCAACTATCTATGTAGAATGCTCGTTCCGCAATATTTATATCTTATCACTAAACGACTTCCGCCTTACTCATCGTAAGCCCGTGGACGTTATAGCTGGGAATGTTGGGGGTTTTCACAAATTTACACATGAGAGAATTAATATATATATATATATATATGCACATTTTTTAATGGATTTGTAATAATCAAGTTGCGGAATCAAATTGAAGTTGAAGCATAAGTAGAAACCAGACAATGTTCTATTGGGCTTACATCTTTCAATATTGGAAGAAAGATCGAAATCTAAAGTGAATATTTCTGTCCTTTGTTATATTTATCATTACCATAATTTCTAAATTTGGGTCTGGTAAGTGGACAACGAATATGAACATCTACAAAGATCACTTTTTCCTTTGCATGTGTACAGGCTCCATGTAGTCTAATAACTAGTCCAAACACTGTTAAATAGCCCTTCCCAAGTTTTTTCGGCATAATATCAGTACCGAATATCATATATATCAACTGGAACATGTTGTATTGGGATTTTACTATAATAAATAGGTGTTGGTTCGATAATTATTCATTGATATATCGGACAGAATTGATATTATAATATTTCATTGAATTGTAAACATTATTATACAATACATTGTCTGTAGATGTACAGCTTGGTTATTATGTAAATTGAATTGTAAAATTAATAACAAATCACAAGTATACTCATTAGCGAGGAGCCTAATATTCCTCTATAAGAAACTATATAATATAGTGTGCAGCATTTGAATCGACATCGTTCACTACAGTAATAAGTGATATATAATGAAACATTAATTTTGAATTATTCATCACTATTTCTTATTTCAGTAGTTTGCGAATGAACAATATTGATGATACCATTTTTGTTGCGATCATATCAATCAATTGCTCCAGTCATATTTATATGAATAAATATCAAATGACAATAGTTGAAGAGGAATGGTGTTAATTGAGATATTGACATTGCACACACAGCAGCCATTATTCTTTCAATATTGATGACACCGTATGATTGCAATAAACTAATAATATTCATTCTCCTTTCTTCATCAACAGTATATTGTTACATTTCGGTGAACAAACGTGCTAAATTTATAATCAATGAATATACTACAAAGTCACTATTTAGAAGTGTTTAAAATGTAATCCAATCAATTTCTGCAGCGAAACGATTAAGATCTCTTCATAAGATACCAATTGTTTACATTTTATTTAAATTGTTTTTTTTCCTCGTGACGCATCCTATTTTTTGATGAAATCATTTGTGTATGCTCCACGAATAAATGTGATGATACCGTTCAGTCGGTATATCTCGCGGTATAGCGAGTTGCGAATTCATCTTCCAATAGATTTTCAACAATGTCACCTATTAGGATTTTAGATATATCTAACTTCATCGCTCTTAGTAAAAAAATAACAAGCGCTCTTGCGCGCTGCCTGACAGTAATTTCCATCCGCGTTTGATATTCAAGTACTGTGTGATCGCACGTATACATATAAGAATTCCTAGAATAAACAATTACAACCGATCAACATTTGAATCATAAATATTCTCGATTGATGAATTACACAAGTGGATTTTTAGCTCACCTAGCGCCATTATCAGCCACCACAACCATGAATTTGCGCGTGATGCCAAGTCTGTTGAATGTTTCACTATCAAAGTCCATTTTGTAAGTGAAAGTCCGAAGCCAGCCAGAGCTCCATATCGAGCAGCAATTGTGTGACAGAAACACATAGACAGCAAAAAGCCAATCCAATTGAAGAAAAAAGCCACTGTTTCAACGTTTTAAGTCATGAAAAAATAGTAACTGCACCAATTTTGAATGGTTATTGATAATACCAATAATGACATACGCAGAAAAGCTGTAAAAAAGGTGAAATCAGTCCCGAGTAAACCACTCTCCGGATCGCTCTCAGCTGCATTAGGGTCGATAGCCAAAATAGTTAACGGTTGAGGTGCAGATATACCACCCTGTAATACAATTTGGTAATTTTCTTGATTTTGCATCGCAATTATGAGAATCCAAATGACATTTTGAATTTATCATTATTATAAATACAAGATGTATTTGCGAATGTGGCGTCGATTCTCCTTGTAATGTCTTCTCTCTTTGCACTTCTTCATAAGTTGGTAATTTGGTAGCAAGCTCATATGGTGGTGGCGCCGAGAAGTCGGGTTTAGGGGGCGGTAGTTCATCTGCATCCTCATTCTTATTCATGAACAAATAGTGACATGGAAGCAGATAAGAAAATTATCATCAGATGAACAATTTTCATGAGACAATATTTTCAACTCACCATCAACAGAGTAGCGGATGGTGTAGGTACAGAGTGTGCACCAGAATAACCGGGCGCTTCATCAGGTAGCTCTACAGTCAGCCCTGATATTCCCCTCACAGGCAATGCCGTACCATTTTGGCAACATTCATTATTCAAATGTGACTGTGGACAGAATTTTTAACGTTTTTAAGTTTGATCATTTTATCTTACCTTTGCGCATACACATTCGAACTTATTAACACTATAATACATCATTTCCACTTTTCAATAATCATAATATTTAAACTATAATTCCAGTTTATATAGCACTTCAATTCTATGTCCTTCACTTTTCGGAAGATCATAAAATCATATACCACTACACTAATATTGCCGTCACCATATATAACGTGTGATCCATTATCCATTCAATTTATCCAATAAAAAAAAAAAAAATCTAACTGTCCCTATAATTAAGGGAACATATTATCACATAACAGCATCAATTGAATAGCATTCCAGTTACGACAAATACATATTTGTGTAATCTACAATAATACTTGTCAAATATATTCATATCATACATGATTGTTCAACATAGAGAATTATAAGAAGCAAGTAACTAACAGACGGAACCATTGCACCTTTTACATACCATAGTACTTTTATAATGTCAATTGATTTGTAAGACTTTTTTAACGAAATAGATATCGCTTACGAAACTCAAACTATATTCCTCGTTTTCACAACTTCTTATCCTACTTTATAAAGCAAAATTTTGTTATAATCGATGAGCGATAATCTGCCGAATTCCGTTCTTAAAGTGAAATAAGCATTTTGTCTATTTTCACGAGAAATTTTTTGCCTCATAGCAATCACCAATTCCTTCCTTATCGATCCAGTTACTGTACAAATTACACGTATAACTGTATTTCTGATTATGCATATGCAGGTGACACATGCATGTAGATAAATCAATGTTGATTAGAAATTTTGTTGATTTTCCTTATTAAACAAAATCATAACCAATTTTTTCATTGCAAGTATATGATTATGAATATAAGACGAATAATAATATGTTTTGATTTAATTTTTTCGTATCATATGAGTTCGATGGTTGATGTGAAATGGTGTGAAATGGAATAAATGGAACATTTTTCTTATTGTAAAACATGATGTTATTACTTTTATATTCCTGTATACTCATATAGTTTGTTATAATTAGCATGTACTATAGTTATATCTACATAAATTCTCAAGTGCGTATCTATATATGATAGTTGTATGAATGTATGCACAGTAGAATATATAGCTGATGTCATTACCCTCTGTAGATGGCGAACATTCGGTCACGTAGTCACAACACTATATGTATGTAATGAATATATATGTTTATATATTCGTGTATATGCATGGTGAATTTGATAATGGTTTTTATTTATGAAACACCATATATATATATATATATATATATATATATAACCACCGACCGCCGTACGCAAAATGATTCCAAAAAATGTATATTGTTCTCAAATATTTCATTAGATATACTGATAATTTTCCAATGGTGCTATGATAAAATATGTAATATTTCGTTTATCGTTTGATTTATTTACATGAATTGAGTTATGTGTGTGTGGGTGACACTGGGTGTGTATATATGTTTAGACTTGCATTATTGTATTAATGATGATGATGATAAAACTGTTGATAAAATGATTCACGTAGTAATTGGAAGCGGGGAGGGGGAAGATGCTTTGGTTCACGCCGTAATACACAAACGACGCTGAAACTCGGCAGTCAGTCGCTTGGCGAACGTTCAAGGTGTATAGTTATTTCTCAGCATGTCAGAAATATTCAAACTTGGAGACTTAGTGTGGTTTGTGTCATTAAATTTTCATATTCCAATTATTTTATCGGATAATACAATATTAAAGATGGTACAAAATATATAATTTCATAATATCCATTGTTTCAGGGCGAAAATGAAGGGTTTTTCACCGTGGCCTGGCCGGGTAAGTTGCAAGTCTTCGCTAACGGTTATCCCATCCTTCATGTATCGCGTGCGCCACGCATCAAGCTTTCTCCCGCCGCTCCATTTTGGCGGGAGTTTATTACACATACTTTAAGAAATTGTCACGCTTTTTTCTCAACTCATTATACTATCAGAAATCATACACACATTCAAATTCCCATTATCTCATCTACAAGTCTATCTTGACATGTTTATTCGACATTTTCCCGCGTCACTAAACTCTCCCGCCACACCCGTTGTTCGAATTCAAATTTGTGTGGCGGTAACCAAAAATATAACCTCCAAATAATTAAATTTAATTTTCATTCGCAATACTGGAACACTGATAATTGTTGATATGTATTAAGCTGATTATTCTTCATTTAATCTATTATTTGATGATTGTTTAGTGAAATTCCATCGATGAATTCAAACTATATTCATTTTTTAACGGCTCTTCTGTTCTTATGAAAAATGAAGGTTTCCCATCCTTCCAAGGATTTAAAGAAGCCGGCCACTGCGAAGAAAGGTCCTATACACTGTATATTCTTCTTCGGAACAAACAATTAGTGAGTTCAATTGTTCAACACAATGCTCTGAGTGTGTATTATATTATTAATTAATAATTATGTCGGATTACAGTGCATGGATAGAAGAATCAAATATCAAACTGTATCATGAATGGAAGGATACTTTAGTAAAATCGAGCAAATCGGCAGCGTTCAAAGATGCAGTTGAGGCTATTGAGGAGTTCATAGCTAAAGGGGAGGTAAGTACTATATTTATAATTTACTTTTCAAAAATATGCTGAATATTGATATAAAAATTTATATCAACTTATTTATTCAACTTAATGCTCATAACCCGCCATAGCCGCTTTAGTGAATATTTTTCCATTCGTACATTGTTTACACCAGATTTTCGGTGATCGTACTGATCCAGATTCACTCTTTGATCGTTTAAAAGAAGAAGAAACTATTTCACCAGAAAAGAAGACTCCAAAGATTACTAAGCCCCGAAAGGTTAGTGCACAACTATTTTACCATAATATATTTATTTATCTGCATGCTAAATGAATGAATGCTGATTATATTCGTGCTGTGTACACATATTATATATATATATATATATATATATGAACCTGTTGCATTAATGTGCGCAAGAGATTTCATGAAGATGAATAATGTTGATAGGAGACCACTCCAAAGGCAAAAAGAGTTGATAATAGTGGTGATCGGCGTCCTGCCAAAAAGCAACGTCGAGAATCAAGTGCCAGTAACAGCACCAATAATCGTGTTGGAAGTGTTAGTCCAACCCTGAACCATTCACCGTCTCCTCCTAGAAAATCTGGATCAACACTTTTGAACAGGCCAGCCAACATTGCGAGACCCGTAAGTGAATTAATCATTTCTACCTCAGTGACCAAATCTTTGTGGGAGATTAACAATTCAATCAATATTTGGTATAGATCTTCGACATTAACTTAATTTATTCATTAATATAATCTCATCGAACTCCGCCGAATTCATCGTATATCTCTATTTTCTATTTTGGAAAAGACGAAAAGTGATAAACAAAAGTGCCGAATACCCTTCGGGTCAGTGTCATGAAAAGAAATGAAGAAAGAAAGAAAAAAAAAAAAAAAGAAAAAAAAAAAAGCTTAGTAGTTCATATAATTACAGGAAAAATATTTGTGTTGCACTGCAACAGTAGATAACAATGACATTAAAAATGGTTATACCATTTTTATTTTTTTGCAGTGATCTAAACTTTGCTGAGTATATTCGTGGAGTTATTGATTTCCATCAAATGCAACAGACAAACTGAATTCTTGTAAACTGTCATTGCAACGTTCTTTGTGTATGATATCTCTTGACAAAGTTTACAGCGCTAGCATCAATATTACTGACTTGAAAAACAAAATGATCGTATATACTAATCACTTTTTCTTCAGCGTAATACATTGTCAATATCATCCGGCGAAATTCAACGTAATTCTGGTGATCGCTTGGTTCTGATTTGGCATACCGAGAGCGGTTAACTTTTTATGGTTATGAAACTTTTTCTTCGAACGCCCAACGCTGGCGTAGCACGTCCTCTGTCGATCTGCTTCAAAGTACTAATATAATCTTAATTTCGTATCATTTTTCACTATTTCAATTAATTTTCGATGCCTTCAGTGATATGCTCTATGAAGTTCACTTGGGAGCCTGCTATCTGTTATAAGGGAGAATAGTGGTCGGACATAAAATCACAAACGATTGTAACCAAGAGTTTCATAGTCTCATATTTACTGCGCATGTTTTTTTCGAATCGCCCGGCACCACTGGTAACATGAAACCAGAAAATTGCAATCCACAATAGGTTGCTGAGACCACACATTTGATTTATATAACATTTTTATCGATAAATAAATGAAGCTACACGCTGTCAAGAACTTTCTAAACATTATTTTTATCTAGTTCCGCTATATTCTATTCGTATTTGGCTGTGTGTATAACCATTATATTTTCATTGATACTGTTTAATATCGTGATACTGATATATAGCTGATGAATAAATTCCAAAGTGATTATCCTTAACTACTCTCTTTTTTCAAAATACTTTAATGAAAATATACTCCATCGTTTCAGGTGACACCACCACTGGATGTTGAGACGCTGTCACAAACACTGAAAGAGAAAAACATTCTACCGTCAAATTTGAAATTTGGCTTCCTTGGTCTCGGAATCATGGGTAGCGGAATTGTGAAAAATCTCATCAATAGTGGCCACAGCGTGATTGTTTGGAATCGCACTCAAGAAAAGGTATGTACGAAACTTTTTGCACCCACTGAAGCATATTTTTTCATCTATAGAAAAGTTAATGCAGAATTGGCATTGGTCTAATTAATGAATTACTTTTGAACAAGTATATATATTAGTAATTCATGAACGTATTTTATAATATCATACTCAGAGATCATTGTCTTCAACTATAAATTTCGGATGTGGTGAAAATAATCGTTGAATCAAGTTAATTTCGCAAAAGTGAATTAAAAAATCTGAATCGGTCGATAATTCAAATGAATACATACTGGATGCTTGATGTTTCCGTAGAGGTTCCATAATAAGTTTGAGTGTATTAGTCTACTATCATCCCTTCATCCCTCTTATTATTATCAACTTAATTAATCATCGTACCTGATTATTGGCACACAATCTCTTATGAATGATCCAAATCATTGGACGGGATTAATCGATTCCATATGTTCGTAAATAAATTTTGAAATGGGAAAATAACAAAAATGGAAACTACGACTCAGTGCAATGTGACAACGTGCCTGATTTCTTGTACCCACATGGCACTCGCGTAATATAACCATCATTATTTTTGACATGGACGACGCTTCGTCTTCAAGCTGTCACGAAGCGCAAACGAGTTAATAATCCCGGCAAATAACATGACATGATTCATTCGTAAGAAACTTGTGTTCCAATCGCATATAGTATTTTGATATCGTAGTTGTAATGTAACAAAACCGGAAGAAACTTTTATTCCTGGCATGTACATCGTTCTCGATTACGTCTCGAGAAAGTCTTTATAATTATTCACAACAATATCTTACTCTATACAATATTTCGGTATTTCATTAGTATATTAAGTGCAATCCGTATATAATATACATTGAATCAATATTAATTTTAGATCGTAGCTTAATTAACTCGCCATTATCATAGTATATTCGAACGTCGTTCAACATTCGTATGAGTTTACAAGTATATATATATATAAATTGGGGGGCTGGGCTGGGCTGTCAATCAAGTTCCAACCCCTGTGTGGAATACTCACTTTCCATTTTCATGTTTGCCATTTTGGTTGACCCCCTGTTATTGCTCTGGTTACGAATTGCATAAGTTACATAGTTGTAACACTTTTTTTGCTCTTCTCCTCGATTCTTAGTCTTCGTCATTATTCTTCCCAGTGTTGTCAATGTTGATCTTCACAACGTTATTGATTCACCATTATGAATTTTATTGGATGATACGAATTGATAGTATATAAATCATCGGGATCGCCAAATTGAAAGTCTATCAAGATTCAAGTTGACAACTTCAGTTTAATTTAGCGTTCGATAGTACGAAAGGTTTCATTCTTTACTCTTTTAAATTTATTTTTCATTGGAGAGTGACGGCCACCAATATAAGAGAAAAAAAATCGTAGCACATGAATGTTTCATGCTGTCGTATCATCACAATTCTGAGAATTGTTTGCAGTCAATTCGCATCATATATGCGACAAACTTTGAACACCGAAAATAACTCTGTATCATCACTCTTTGAGAATTCTGCTTCTTCATTTTAATTAATTATTTGTTTTGTTTGTTTTTCTTTGGTTTGAAAAATATGAATAGTAGTATCTGTATGACCGGGCGGGTACGTTTGCAAGCGTGTCAATATAAAAATGAACTATGAGAATTTATCTGAAAATAGTATATCGGCCACACGAATTTGAGAAATCATCTTCATTTATTTCGTGAATATTCATATAAGTAGTAGACATATCGATACATTCACCATTTGAAAAAATAGGGAAATTAATGTCAAAAAATATCCATTCTATTGCAGTTTATATGAATTATCTATTCTTAATTATTTTCATTATCCAAACGCGTTAATAATAGCAGAATGATGAGTGAATATAGTTTTGTGTGTGTGTGCGTGTGTAAGTGTGGGTGTGTGTGCGAACTATGATTGGCACTTAGTTCGTCGAAAATCTACAGCTACCTGAATATTCATTATCCTAGCGGATAACATCCATTAGATTTCACTTTTCACCTACCGCGATTGTCTATTTATCTAACTATCGCTGTTGAAAATTTTGGAGGATTACTAAAACATAGAGTGTATATTTATCAAATTAGTAATGGTTTCGCCATGCCTATTCTTTGGTTATTTTCATTATCATTTCTTTATCATTTGCTCAGATTTAAGGTATTCTGTTTCATTTACGTACATTGTAGGAGAACAATTTGTGGCATTGAAAATATAGTGATGAACCTTAATTCATTTATAAGCAGAATTAAAAAACAGCATGAACAAACAAAAACCGCTTATGAGATTAAAATTGAATTCTAGTAGTGGAACAAAAAAAAATAATAAACAAATTTCAATATTCACCCTCAATTGCTTGAATATTATGGTTGATCAAACATTATCTACATTTAATTGACATCAAATCACAGTCACAACCAAATTTTTGGTGTACAACAGGAATACATTCATCATAAATTACTTAACTCAAATTGTAGCAGTACTGTTTACAAAATAATAATTTGTCGAAAAATTATTATACATGAACTTTATTTGTTTGACAAACTTATTCAATGGAGATAGTCAACTTTTTTTAGTCATAACCTAGACGAATATTATTTGAGTGAACACCATCCTCTTTTGATAACACTTCCATCATACATATATGTATGCATATTATATTAACAAACTGGCATGCCATATTCACAAATGTTTTTAACTGACTTCAAGTTATCTAATATCACTCTGATTTATTTCATGAGGGTAATATGAAGAGTTAATTCTGTTGAAGAATAAACGAATGTGACTTGTAATTGGTGACTGCAAATAGACTGTCTATAATAATAACAACAGAGAATGATGTTCAACACAACCGATACGAAACATTTTAAGAAGGCACATTATCAATTGGAACGCGTAAAACCACAAGATTTTCACAGGCATTAAACCAAGATGACAATCATATTTAGATGAATTATAGCCTGGTTTCATTGGGTAATTCCGGCATACTGGTACTGGGACCAATAAATCTGTGATTCGACGATATTGATAATTGCCGATGTCGATTTATTAATTCCGCACTACCACATTTGTAAATCGATGATTTCGTCGTAGTGATGTTTCGTATCAATGGCGACTTATTATTGATTTCTTCAATGTGATGGGGAAGAATACTGTCAAATCCTAAACGTGGTATCAACGGTGCTAATGGTACTAAGGACAATGGGTCTAATGGTGGACCATCTTCTATATAGTTAATACGAATTCCATCTATATAACCCTGACCGTGTGGACTGGTTGATGAGAATTCGGTGGGTGTGTAATATTCACTATTGAGATCTTCCATACTAGTATTGTCTGCTGCCATGTTATTAAATTTTACTCTGAAATAAGCGTCCATATCGGATATTGAGCTCAAATCTTTTGCATCAAATACTGTCGTTTCACTTTTTCCACATGCGCCACTTCGACAATTTTCAAAGTATAAATTTGGCAAATTTTCCAGAACTTTATTCAATGTTTGCTGTTGGTATTTATAGCCTTCCCGCAAACGTAATACTTGATGAGCACTGAATTTTCGAATCTTATTACGTTGGAAGACATAATTTTCTCGTACCCAATTCAGTTGCCCCGTAGAATAATCGCGCACGCGTTTGACCTGTCGAATGAAAGAGATCAACAAAGACATATTACAAATATGAATAATATTTGGTGGATTCGTAAAAGAAATATATATATGTACAGTGGAACCTCCGAATTATCTACTTTTCTTCGTATTCCATTCCTCTGCCGAGAGGAGGAATCCCTCCCCTCCCAACACACACGCTCACACACTATGTATTCTTACTAGCTCTTTCTCTCTGTTTACGTTCATAGTTTTTTTTTTTCTTTATTTTTTTTTTCCCCCCGCAATATATCGAGTCTCGTGGTATCCTTTCTGTGATTTTATGAGAGAAATGGCAATACCTTCCTTCTCCCTCACATTTGTGAATAGTTGAGAGGTTCCACTATATATTGATGGGATCAATAAATTGATCACATCATCGGTTCAATCAATCATCAAATCTACATATTTCACCTGATCATTGTACTGATCCCTCAACATTGTCAAATGACTCGTTCCATAGTCCCTTATGTCCCTTATATGCCTCATTTGACCTTCATAGCTATCTCGTATCCATTCAACTTGTTGCGCACAATTATCTTTGATTCTGTGAACCTGTTGTGTGTAATTTTCACGTAAACGTTCAAGCTGTTGACTTTTATATTGTTCAATGTTATCCAGCATTTGGTAAATTTGCTTGGTTCGTGGCGTTGCACCGCGTCTACAGCAGCGGCACCACCAACAGCAACCGCATCTAGAAAAATATTATCAATACGGTATTTTAAATATGATGACATCGGATGTATGATATCTCAATATACGGGTGCAAATATATATATATATATATATATATATATGTGTGTATGTGTATATAGACTCACCGATTGAAAAAATATCGAAACAATTGGATGAGCAGTGTCAACAAGAGAAATGCAACCGCACTAGCTGTTCCGATAGCGATACTGAACATTTTTATCTGATGATAAGTAATTGGATCCATTTTGAGATAGAGATACGTAGTTAAATTCGCAATTGGATTTACTGCGAAACATTTATAACGGCCAACGTCCTGTCTGCGAAGATTGGTAATGAACAAAGAGCCGTTTTCGAGAAGATGAATTCTATCATTGCTGTCGATAGTCATCAAGTCATTTACATAGTGATCTATCGGATGATTGTGGAATGCATCAGGAAAGGCAGGATCTGGATTCCAGTGAAAGATTTTGAGATTTGGCGTGACCCATGTCAATGATGGAGCTGGATTGCCATTGAATTCACATTCAAGTAGAACACTGTTGTTCAATCGATGGAGTATTGTGGCATGTGATATGTGAGTGAGAAAAGGAGGTGTGCAATTTAAGTATCGTAAAGCCTGTAGTGTATTTATAGTGTCACTGTCGTAGCCGCACTTCAATCCACTCTCGAATGCAGTCCTGTGAGCATGACTATCTGCCCATTTGACAAACCAAAACATTCTACAATCACACGCCCATGGATTTCCCTGAAGGTGAAGATGTGAGAGACGTGTAAGGTGTGCCAAGCTCGTTGGCAAAAATGTCAAATCATTGTTACGGAGATCGAGATTACGTAAAAGCACTAAATGATCTAAAGCTTTTGATTGAATTTCACGGAGTACACTATTAGTGATTATCAACTCTTCTAAATTGTTCAGGCCTATCAAATCGTCATTTTTCAAAATTTCAATTCGCATATTCTCCATAGTTAATATTTTTAGATTTGTTAATGGTCGCCATATATCTTTCGGTAAATGGGGAAGATGTGTTCTTCCAATATCAAGACGTGTGAGATTGGTGAGTCCGTTAAACGCAATGGTTGTCAAATTTGAAATGGGATTCCCTGCAATACTTAAATACTTTAGAGTATTCAATTCGGTGAACAAACTACGTGGAAGGATGTTAATCTCATTGTCAGCGATTTCAAGATTTTGAAGATTGACCAGTCCGGAAAAAACGCGACTAGGCAATTTGGTGAGACGATTCGAAGATAGTTGAAGATGTCGGATTCGTCGATTTGGTTTAAATGTATGATCTGGTAGAGATACAAGTAAATTATTGGAAAGATCAAGGTGACAGAGTGATTTTGATGAAGTAAAAGCCTGATAGGGAAGCACAGTGAGACGATTATGAGCAACAAGAAGTACCTCAAGTGACTTTAGCCCCTCAAACGTGGTACGTGGCAAGCTCATCAATGAATTTTTAGTGAGGTTTA
This sequence comes from Meteorus colon, assembly GCA_030523085.1. Lineage (NCBI taxonomy): Eukaryota > Metazoa > Arthropoda > Insecta > Hymenoptera > Braconidae > Meteorus > Meteorus colon. The sequence goes on from JAPYZH010000383.1 coordinate 67,417, forward strand.
GGTATTTGAGTTGATGAAGTGGAGCTAAGACATTGTTCGACAATGACGTCAGTTTATTGTCACCTAAATCGAGATATTTCAAATTCGATGTAGCGGCAAATATTCCCGGCTCCATTTTTTCTATTCCGCTCGAAGTCCAAATGAGTCTTTCGAGTTTTTCGGAAGACTCCAATGTAGCTACTGATAATGTCGGCGCTGTTACATTTGTTAATACGAATAGTTTTACACCAGATGGTAATTTCAGGCCGTGAAAACTCCGCCCCGCACATTGAAAAGTTCCATCGTTGCACTGGCAACTTGCGGCGCACTCCGGCATCCCATACGCACTCACATTTATTCCATTCGTTTTTGCATGACGCTCGATTGTAGTAGTGGCTGAGGCGAATACTGTAACGCTTGAAATAATTATTATCCCCAGCAAGCATGCCAGTAGACAGTGTTGCGGGGAGTGAATAGTCACAAATCTCATTCCTGACGCCTCCAATATTATGATGTTCATTTAAAAACAGACAACAACCCATTTCCTATCTCTAGTTGGTTTTGGTACGCTGCACCACAATATCCGCTCATTTAAAATACTTTTCCATTTTCACTTTCAATTATAATATTTTTTCAACCGAAAATTAATCTAACATTCCACTACTGTGGATTTGATGTATGCCATATTATCATCACATGTATAGATGAATTTTTGGCCAGTTTTTGAGCAGACAAAAAAACAGATGAGGAAGCACAGCTGGGTCAATAATTGGTGAGATATCAATGTACATTAATTATCAATGTACAATCACTCCAAATATGATACATATCCAATATTAATATCACATTATAGGATCCACTATTATGATTACAGCAATATTGTTTAAACTTATTGTTACCCAGTTGGAATTGACGTTTTGACTTCACTATTCATTACTTTTTTTACTTACATCTTGACATGTCGGAGATATATAGGTTGTATATGAGTTATGCATTGATGGAGTATCCATCACGTTATACGGACAGAACTTGACTGACGAATGCTCTATGAAACTTCCTCGTGCTACCCCGTGGCGGCTGTGCTCTAATCGTACAGCAACAATGTCGCCTTACGACTACACTTGAGTCAGTTCGGCAACGCTGCTATCGACGAACTTTAGTTCGCGCGGTGTTGCAAAATACTCGGCCGCGAAAGCTACACATAAGAGGGATTGACGGGGAAAAGAGAGCGACCTACGTAATGCATCGATTTGAAACTGAATCTGCCAAATTTTCCGATACCACTACCATCGCCATCATCACTATTCACAATTTGTCTTCATGTTTTCATGTTATATACAAATGTCGTTATTATATGTCTATGAGACAATATAGTATGCGCAATTCTATTCCATTTTCATTTACACTTTACATCAATAGTCCAAAGACTTCTTCATCATGCATGTCATATTGTACCAATTGATTATATCTTTAAGATAGCACGAAAGAAATAACTGTCTCCTCTTGATGAATATGTTTTCCTCCACAAAAGGTAGACAGTGAAATTTCAAATGAATATAATGACTCATAGTGACCATAAATCGTTGTTTAGAACATTAAAACAGATGATACATTGAATTGTTAAACAGAAATAACGGCTCGAAAAAAACTACAAATTTTTATAAAATTATGTTTAAGATAATTTGCATAAATAAATACATAAATACTTATGCAGTAACGAAAAGAAAGGATATGTGATGTAGTTGAATATGATAGTCTCCATGTGAGTATGGAACGTGGCTTGGGCATTCTCCTAAATCAGCTGAGTTTTATGCAACGTTGCCGTACAAGACAAGTCTGCCCAGACCGATCAATATTATCTGATCCGACAACACTGCATGAAGATAAATAAAGGCAACACAAACAGCAGCCTGGCCCCAACATCCTTTACTTTTTTTTTTCTTTTAATTCTACTCTTATATATATACACGATACACTATTTTCCTCATGTTTGCAATTGTTCATTGCTCACATAATCGTTATCATCAAGCGTGCATCAAATAGTTCACAACAATAGGACACATGAAAATATTATGTTCCTAAAACTTTCTCTAAAAATTGATGATACATATATTACCCACTACTCTTGACATCGTTCGCTTACATTCTCTCCGCATGTTCATCATGATTTTATGACGGATTACATCAATTTTAATCATTTCGATGCGTAAATTGGGCTCTACCAAAATGCAACCTAAAATCAACTGTAAATGCAAACACATTCGCTCATGTCTGGTAATGTGGTGAAATATTGAATACATAATCATTATCCTTGTTCAATTATCAAGAAAGGAAGATGAATTTTGACGCCTAAAAATAAATTATGTTTCTACACGTGGCAAAAATAATTGGGACGAGAAAGAAGAAAATAAATTGGGGATTGCGATGAATTTTAATTTTCAATGGGATATGTGACGGAAGGGTTAGTGGGTGCGTAAGTTTACATGTCTGTACAAAATTTATATTTTACAGAATTTATCATACATTATTTTGACTCGTCTCATCTATTCTACTACATTTTGCGTTCTCTCTCTCACTCTCCCCTTCTCTCTTTCTTTCTTTTTTTCTCTCTACTCATCCACCATTGTTTGGCCGCAATGCCGACGTGGCAACACAGCGCCCGTTATCGAGCATCTTATCCCTACCATTGTATTAAAAATCGAAATACGACCTTTCATCTACGTAGAATTACTTTATACTTGTTGGTAATTGGTATAATCATTTTAACAGATTATACCAATGTATCGAATAAAAGAAACACCATGAATATATATTAATAATAATAATAATAATAATAAATAATAATAACGAGAAATAATCATGAGATAATGGGGTCAGGTAGAGTTTTTATTTGTGCATTAGCAATAATGTGATAACGACGAAGTTATATTTGTTACAAAATTGATGCCAATCCCAATAATGTTCCATCATATATTTATATATATAAATGATGTATGTGTAGATATTGCTATGCAATATTTGATGACATTACGTGACGATTGGATATCAATGAATGGCGGAGGAAATTGTTAGATAGCGACATCATGTGACATGGCTCACAACCAAGCGTCGAGTTTTACATATCCCGTCATACCAATAGATGTCACAAAATGTCGCGGCATAACAATATCAACGCGCCAAGCACAAATGTCTCTCACAGTTCCCATGATCTCATCAGAGAGAAAAGCAACCAGAGCCTCAATTTATGTATATGAATAATTGATAAAGTGTTGAATATGATTAGGTATATATTTTAAAATTATGTCTGTAATTTTTTTTTTTTTTTTTTTTTTTCAGTGTACAGATTTTGTAAAAGCTGGTGCCGATCATGGTCTCACTCCATCAGACGTTGTTCTAGCTGCTGACATCACATTCTCTTGTGTAGCTGATCCGCAAGCCGCGAAAGATGTATGAAATTAAAAATGGTTCTCATTTTTGTGCAATAATCTATTTTGGTAATAATAATTGATTGTTAACATATAGATGGTGTTTGGAAATTGTGGAGTATTGATGGAAATAACGTCAGACAAGGGATATGTTGAAATGACCGGAATTGATGCAGAAACATCGCAGGATATAGCTGAAGCAATAAATGCCAAAGGTGGACGTTACTTGGAAGCACAAGTTCAAGGCAGCAAGACTCATGCCCAAGAAGGAACATTGGTTATTCTCGCGGCAGGTGATAGGTCACTCTTCGATGAATGCCAGTCATGTTTTGAAGCGATGGGCAAGAATAGCTTTTATCTTGGTGAAGTCGGCAATGCATCCAAGATGAATTTGGTGCTTCAATTGATGGCTGGAGTTACGTTAGCAGGACTTGCTGAGAGTATGGCACTTGCCGATCGGGCAGGTCTTCAACAAAAAGATGTACTTGAAGTTCTTGAGCTCACCTCATTGGCGTGTCCAGCTATTTTGGATAAAGGCAAAGGTATATTATGATCACCCATAATGATAACCATACATGTGATAATGAATTTTCAAATAATTTTTTGTACTTACTCATCATCATAGCGATTATTGAGGGTGGCTTCCCTACTCAATTACCACTCCAGCACATGCAAAAAGATCTGCGACTCTCTCTTGGTATGAGTGATCAATTGGAACAACCATTACCACTGGCTGCAGCGGCAAATGAGGTTTACAAGCACGCCAAACGTCTTGGTTACGGTGAACACGATGCATCTGCTGTTTATATCAGAGCTAGGTTCTAATCGCATTGAACTATATCTGGCATCTGGCAATGTCGTATCTATTGCAATATCTAACGTTGTTCCCTAACACGAAGAAAGGAAAGAATGTTTGTTTGTTTGTTTGTTTGTTTGTTTGTTTGTTTGTTTGTTTATTCGGTGAATTGGACGATAGAATAGAAGAGAAAGAAATAATGTCTTGTTGACCAAAGGAACTGCTATAAATGATTCGACTGAAGATGGTGAAATAAATGAATACGATGAATGGAAATTTGGTGAATTTGAAAAATTATACTAACTGAATGACCGTAGCACAAACGGAAATGCGCAATTGTCGTTTGTTGATTTCATTGATACTATCATGAATTCATTCGCCATAATTCCTTTCACTTTTTATAATAGAGTTTTTGATTACAATAAAGCATCATTGCGAACGATCGGGTGATTGATCGTATAGAATCAATTAGCTGAATGGTTATTCACGACATAAATTCGAATTTTTCGCAATTATATAAACCAATACATTATGCCACTCATTGTATGCTGTATGCATATCGAAATATTTGCTATATCTGATTCATATAAAACGCTGTTGAATTGATTGAATTAGTCAATGAGAAATATTAAAGGCAGAATTTATGCGCCTTGCGACAATACGTACATTGGATCTATTGTCATACGTACATGTTATGAATTGTGCCTTAATGACACTATACACAGTGGGAAATTTACTTGAATATTTCGCATTTCAATATATTATTCTCTGGGATGTTATTTTGATATAGCATAGTCAAGCATCAACATTCAATAATGAATTATGTATATCATGTTCAGCATTTTTATAGCGGTGTAAAATGTTAATGTGACAATGCGATTTTCTCGCACAAACATGGCATTCATAGTTACAATAAATTTATATTTCCATTAGAATCACATTCCCAAATGTAACGTTCAAATTATTTTCGCTCGGTGTTTAGAAATTAGCCATGCTAATATGACTACAGAAGATTATTATGGGGTAAAAAAAATACTTTCCACTTTATGTAACTTAATTGGTTACATCACTAACACTTAATCGTTTATTATTAGCATTGACGTTGTATACATTTGATATAAATGTACGGATGATAACGCGACGACTCTTAGTGCAATGATACTGATGGTATTTGAGACTAAATATATGAATGGTGAATAGCAACGATCAGCAAATGTGCTTCACAACAATGTTGATAGCTGCAATGAGGGTGAGGAATGGAGGTTGCTATATAAATCCAGTAGTATATTCTTATGTTGTTCTCTTCCATTGGCGTTTCCTGAACTGTTTGTATGCATGCAACCCATAATTATGAATATTACTATTTTCACTTGTATTTCAATAGCTCAAAAAAAGTACAACAAAAGAATTTATTATCTTCACAAGAGCGTAGAGTATTCATTACAATCTGAAAAGAGGTATTGTTAGTATGGATAGAAAGATGGAGAATTATATAGAATGAGAAAGCGAAAATGCAAAGCTACAACTTTGAAAACGCAGTTATGTATAAATGAGAAAATTTATGATCAATTAAATACCTGAATTCCTATATAGCATATGGGTGCACAATTATCCAACAACCGTTATTATCAATCTCACCTTTGGTTTATGCTTTATAATATAGATTATCGCAATGATTCTTATGAAATTTCACTTTTAGCCGATACATTTCAAATTAAAATTATCAGAGCGACAACAATCGATCGTTTGCAAGTTGCTTTAAGAAGAATTTGAATGTATTTGTAAAATATTCATGATCGATCATTGAACGAAATATCTGGGGAAAGTTGTAATGTTTACGTGCTATGAAGAATCAAAAAAAAAATGATAAATTTTTTGCAAATTATATGACATCTAGAAAAGAAATTCACATTGAATTGTCTACACACATGATATATGCAAACAGTGGGTCGCAATATACGACATTGCGACGAATTACGGTCGGCACATAAAATAATAATGGATAAACAGATATTTTTGATTAATCCACCAGGCTATAAAATTAACTGAATGTAGAATGAACGAAATTATATATACATATTAACATGCGAATAAGTAAATTTGGCGACAGTGGACGGTACCCGAAAAATTCAAGTGATACGAACAAGAACCATGAAAGACAAGAATAATTAATTGATATGTAAGAATGAAGAAAAATATATATATATATATATATATATATATATATATGGAAAAAAGAAAATAAATCAATAAATCAATAAAAATAAAAAAAAGAACCAAACAAATCTGAAAACAAAAAGAAACAATAAAAATGGATGTATGTGTGTGTGTGTGTGTGGGTGGGTGGGTGTGTGTGTGTGTGCGTGTGTGTGTGAAAATGCACATTGTAATGCTACATTTGCGATGAGAATTATACGACTTACCATGAAATATACTGGTTTTTGAAGAAATTTTACTGTCTATTCAATCTCTGAATATGTGATGAATTGCTGATTCAAAAAAATTCCAATGGATGCAATTAATTTTTCAATTATAAGCGTCCATTCTTTAGATATAATTCTAAACAATTTAATGTAATTCTATGACACAATTTCAGTCTGATAAATAATAAAATCCTGAAGAAAAATCAAGTACAATGGAATTGACAGTAGTTATCATATGGACATAATTTTGAGTGGGTTCATCATTCATATCATATCGATATTTTCATCGAACGTTTACTCATATGCATAATATATATGTTTATATCATAATAGAGATGTGGTGTATAGCTTTTGAAGATAGTTGTCTATGAAGCAGCTGTAATGTGAATATAAATTTAATCTATGACCGTTTATGAATCATTTGCGTTTTGAATTTGTGCGTTATTGCACAATTGGCAGTATAATGCAACCGGCCCTGTTAGTTCACACGAATTGTCAAATAAGGAGATTTTACATAATTGGAATATGTTGAAACGGCCCTCACTATACTGAGATTGAATTTCCAATTATTGATTTACCAGGAAACCTGCGAAATCTTGAATATCAAAAATTCATAATTTTTACTTATTCATAGATGCAATATGACAGATAAGCTTGGGTACGATTCATCAATAATATTACACAATGAATAATGTTATTTGTGTACGTTGTAATCTCTATATGTGCATTTAATTTGGAAATTGAGAGATGAATTTCAGCATCTCCTCCATCATATGAAGTAGAATATACTGTATCATTACTGTCCAATTGGGTGAATTGCCGTGTGGATTCATAGTATAGTGAAAGTAAGAATATGCATTGTACATATGAAGTTTATACATATAAATTAAGAGAGAAGTAAATGCGTATGCATGGGTATCATCATCATAATGATCATTAGGACCAAAATAGAAACGGCGTTGACGGGATGAAAAAGATATTAAAGCTCATGGTGCAATACATATATTTGGATAGACGCAAATATTTTTCCATCTCATTTATTGAATGCATCATAAAAAAGCATCCATAAGGATACGCATGAATATTTTCTTATGCATGAAATAAACAAAAGAATACGAATGAAAATTAACTATATGGCGATGATCTATCGGATAGATTTGGACACCAATTGATGTATCTATGTATATCGTTTTATATCCATCAGATAATACATTCAGATGTATGTTCATGTACATCATAACATTCAATGAAATGAATGCTTGGAAACTAAAGTGAAGGAAAAGCGGAAAAGAGTAAGAACGAAGAATTAAAGTGTATATGTGAAACATACGAAAAAGTGTATTGACAGTTGTTGCTGTATATACATTTATATGCGTTTGTATACGCGGGTGGTTGGTAAAGTTGCAAAAGCCCGAGTTACTAAATAACCTTGTATTGCGACATGTCAAAAAGACAGAGTTGAAAATTTTCATAGCGAATATATAGACTTTCATATGACCACATGGTGACTAGATGTAGGATGTGCAGGAGTTCACGTTTCCCGCGCATATTATCTGTCCACTACTATAGTATAACGGTGTGAAAAAATTTGAATGGTTGGTGGAGAGGGAAGGGAGAGAGAAAAAGATAATGGCGACTCTGTTGATAAAATGGCGAGATGATGTGAAGCGGTATACTCTATAGAGTAGCAATGATTGGTATCTTAGTGGATTGGATAACTTTTTTTGTGTTTGTGACACATGAACATAACAATAGAGCGCAATGAGCAATATGCAGATACAAATTAATGTATTCACAGAATATCCATAAAGATGGATGGTACATACATCTAGATATGACGTAGCAGCGATAAGTGATCAATTCCACAGGCCGCCATATTTGTGGCAGCGATCGCACGTGTTTGGCTACCTGATACGACAATACGACAATACGAGTTGGCTGTCAGTCGACACAGTCATGAGGTGTCGGTTGGTGTCGGTAGTGCGATGTGCTTGAAATTTAATCTAGTAATAATGTCGTTAGGTGGAGGTGCCGACGCAATAACATCTGTATTCTCGTTATGTTTCCATATGCGTGGGTTTTAACTCATTTTTAACGGGTTCACCATATCATTTTCAACTGTGAAATAAATCGATCAGCTGTTTCGATTGTGACAATTAGTTCCATACGCATTGCGCACAGTATCTATAAATATGTATGGTATACACACATCCATGCAATCATAAATATAAAAAACAATATACACACACATACACACACGCATATGTGTATATTCAACGTGTTTATCAGACAACAATTTTTTCTTCCTTACCATATATGATGCTGTTGCAATAGCAATATCAATTGTATGGAATGTATCATGCAACGATATAAATGAAGGTATTTCGATTGAAAAGTGACGAACTAATATACGATGTGAATGACGAAAAATGTGAACCAATAAAAGTGGCAAGGCAAAGATAGATCGGGTGCAACAGTGTGTAACAGTGAGTAATAGAGAAGAGAAACCCGAAAACAAGTAGAGAGTGGTTGAGCATGCTAAAGAAAGAGAAAAAATATCAAAATAAGAAATAGAGGAAGCGCAAAAGAGAATAGGAGTGAAAGAAGTGTAGAGAGAGATAGAAAAAAAGAGATATATATAGATAGATAGATAGAGAGAAAGAGAGAGAAAGAGAAAGAAAGAGAAAGAAAGAAAGAAAGAAAGAGGGGGAGGGGAGGGGATTTGTGTGTATGCGTACGAGCGTCGTGTGTGTGTGCTTGTGCAAAAGAGAGAGCGGCCAAGTGAGAAATCGTGTAAAAAATCGTGCGACAGAGTGATGCAGTGTTGTGATACGAATGCCAAGTGCCCTGTGCCAATTGTTTGGATTACTTGAAGAGATATGTCCTCGTCCGGAGGTTATTATGACGACAGAAACCCGCTGCTCAAAGGTACTTTATCAAGGTGAGATCAATATTTTGACGGCAACCGCGTATTCTATCACACAAATTATTATGCCTATTATATTTATTAATAATTTGTTGATTCTTCATACATATTATTTTGAGTACTTGGACATAGCAAGTGAGGTCGCTCAGTCACTAGGCCAGTATGTCGACAGGGTCGTTTAGTTGTTGGATAGCAGATAGCCGATACAATATATTTTCATTTGTTCATCATACATGTAGGTATAATCGACTGACAATAGTTCAACAATCACTGCTTCCAAACGTTATCGCTCATATACATTTTTCCTTGCTTCCATGTGATATTCTTGAACTTAATGTAATTGTCATGATAATCATCTGAATCGTCATCAAATGCATTAGAAACGTCATTGTATCTATAAGTATGCAATGTATAAATCACCAATTGTGCCAAGATTTATGGCAAAGAATTCGTTAACGACTATACCACAGTGCTAATTCACAATAGTTTGCATCCTGCTGAAAATAAATCGGAGGATTATATAGAGGCATTTGAAATTACCATGACTCGAGAAACGACATGAGAAAGTAATATGTTTCGACATATTGCGGGGTTGGGTAAATGAAGCTGTGAAGATATTTCATATTAGTAGAGAAATGAAATGAAAAAACTTTCGTGGGATACGGCAATTGGGTACTAAGGGGAGGTATCAATATATTAATGATAATTCCGTTGAAAATCCAATGTCCCCGTCACGCAAAGAGTATGTGACAAAGTAGTTGGTAATAATTCTTCGATACATTATGTGCCTCATGTACATACTTCTATACATATACATATTACATAACAAAAAAGGTGCGATGTGAATAATAACTTTGACAATTGTTCGACAATTCTGACTGTTCATATTTTATTTTCACGCATACTCTCTTTTTTTTTAACTATATTTTACCATGTCTTCATTGATATACATTCAGTTTTTTTTTCGAAGCATATATATATATATTCACACGACTTATTGTACATATACATGTATCAATTCCATTGTCCGGAATATTCTACATGAGGAGAGAAGTTTTGAAAAATAATAATTGTCCACATTTTACATAGACACAATTCATATGTATATATTCGATATGAGAAGTGGTAGTCATCATCATGTATTATATTTGTATATAATAAATCTTACAATATTGAGTGTATATCCGTACATCTGTAACTCTAACGACTCTGGATTCTACCATGAGATGTAGCGATACATATCTCTTCCATCAGAGGGCGCGGACTTGAAAAAGAAAGCAGATTCTGTTCTCTTTTTATGGTCCCCTTACTTCATTTTTCAATTGTAATCTCATGTAATCAATTGAAAGGTTGAAAATATAGGGTTATAGTCAAATAGAGAATAAACAAAAAATACCGTGTATTGGTCTGGAGAGTGAACGTCCGAATCGTAAGAGAATAAACAGTCAATTTTTTTTTATATTATTACATCAAGTTCATAAAATTTACGTTCATTTATTTGTCGTATGCTATCAAATTCATAACCCCCCCGTCCCTCTATTTAACTTGCCGAGAGAGATGTTCTATTCTAGAAGTATTACATTGGCATGTTACACATATGTATCTTTGTTACTCATCGAATGGTCGCGTGTAAATACGAAATGAAACGATAATTGTTAAAAAATGATATGTACTGTTTCGATGTTTTCATATATTTATATATAATACAATTATTACTGAAATTGAATGTTCAATCGAGATATTAATCAATAAGTACAATTACCATTATTTATTATTTACTAATTGAAGAGATTTGTTGACATGAGTGACGTGCGAGTATGGAAATTGTAGTTTCAATTCATTTCAGTGAATGTCAATGTGTGTCCATAATGAATACTTTCACCAAACAATTTCTAAATCGTGACATGAGCTCCTGACCACCGTGTCTGCAATAAGTTTTAGCGCACACGCATCAGTCTATAAATTTTAGTCATTATTGTTAATATATTTGTACAAAAAACGATCGTATAATTTATATTGATACTACATGCACTGATTGTATACTCTGTATAATATGACCATTTCTTGTTGATGGCAAGTCGAGTCGATATTATCATCGTCATAATAAGCATGATAAAAAGGTTCAACAAAATAACGTATGAACCATTTATTCTCTTCTAATCTTTGTTACTCACTACGTACCTACCCGCACATTGCTGTATACGCTGTTTACGCTGTTTACGCTGTTTACGCTGTGATTTCTAACAATTGAATATGCATACTATATCACAAAAGTGATTGACGAATAATCACTGTGCCGCAAGACATTCAATCCATTTTAAGTTATAAAACACCCGATGAACATATCGCAGCGCATCACAAACTTAATAACTATTCGCCGTTGACAAATTATATTCTGATTTTTTAGTTATATACCGTAGCTTCAAAAAGCCTATGAATAAAGATAGTAACTGTCGTAGACACGTGCGGCGCAACAATTTGTTTACGTTCGGTATATGGCGTACGAAAACTCAAACCAGAAAGACTCGTACGATTAAACGGATAGCAATGAGTATGATAAATAGATGCATATAATGATTTTACATTTTATTATGTGCAAATCTAACTGATTGTATGCATACTGTCGATACAGGAAACTCGATTAAATGTAGCAGTACAGTATTATATTGTCGGACCATATTAATATGCTACATATTAACTTACGCAACGTAATTGATTGTCATAAAAAGTGTTTGTCCAGAAAATATAATAAAAATGGAAAATGGCGGTGCGGTAGACCCAAATTCTTTGTCGCGGGCATGCAATGACTCTGGGATTTATAACACACTGCCTCCTCATGAGTATGTGAGTCGAAAAATTCTATATTTGCTAAATATATCTCCGATACATTCACAGCCTAAATTCATGCATGCGTGTGAATTATTTTTCATTGATACACTTCACTATGATCAATTGATGACTTATTGTGAAATAAATTGAATTATTGTTCAATGAGTTAGCAAGATATAATTGAGATATAATATTTCATAGAGAATTAATTGAAATTGATAAAACATTTCTTAATTTTCGGAATAATCGTTTGGCAATGATTTCTATCACGTTGATAATATGATTAATTGAGAACGACTATTTGTACAATTACTTTATTATATTCGTCCAATTTCAATATACATGCATGATACAGGTACGATTATATAGAAAAAAATTATACAGCGTAAAAAAGAAGAATGTAATTGTGTGTAGTGTGGTGTAGATAGTAAACAAAAGTATCCATACAAATATTTAATTATTTGTCATATATATTTTTATAATAGACCTATATTTTATGTACGTGATACGCGACTTTTGGAATGTAAATTCGGTCGATAAAAAAGGTCGTAATAAACGAATAGTGCGATGGGATCACACCAGATGTCACAATTACAGTAGGCTTTTATATTACGTATGAATTGACAATAATACAGATATATATATTATTATTTTCCTTCTCTTATGTTAGTTCACTTGTTGTGGCGCTAGTTGCACCACGAAGATTGCAATATGGCTTCCGCCACCGCGACCAAGTAAGAAAAGTTAAAGTGTTGATGAAAGTGTCAATTTTTCGTAATGTCGAGACATTATTCTTCACACGCTTTTTCCATTTACCGAATACAATTGCACAGGTTGATTGCAATATTATAGTGGTACACCTTGTTATAATTATCATCTAATTATTCAATTATTTCATTGTGTGCAACATTTGTCGAGACGTATATTGCAAGATATTGAACACCATTCTCAAGAGATTCCTGAGAATCATAAAAGTCGTAATAGTCTCAATAGTCATAATAGTCTCAATAGTTGAAATAATCAAAATAATCGCAATAATAGTTGCGATAATCATAAAAACCATGAAAATCGCGATAATAGTAAAGAATTTTAGGTGGTGCATCGTCTTCATTGTTGCTTATCAATCTTCCGTTTCATGATTGATTGATTGTTTGATTGATTGATTGATTGATTGATTGATTGATTGATTGATTGATTGATTGATTGATTGATTGATTGATGCATAGTCGATATAGGCAGCAGTAGCTAAATTTTCGTATAAATTTATTGCGTTCACGTTTGCGTACGCTCGGTGTTATACGTTCATAGCGCCAATGGCTGTTTCATTCCAACGTAACTCTACTAAAAATTTACTTCCAAATATATAAATAACAGAACGTATAATGTATAATGATAACAGTCCATGTATAATTTCGTGAATCGTCATATAATTTTGTCATTATTCATATACTGTATTTATCCAATTGAATTTCAATTTTTTTCACATCTTGTGCTCATCATATCGTCGTGAGAGTGTGAAAATTAGAGAGAAAATTAATAATAAATATATATGTATAGGTAGGAGGTGACGAGCAAGAAGGTGAACGTAAAGGGGAGTGTTGAGGAAAAAATTGAGAAAAATCGTGGATGAAAGAGGAGGGGAGCGAGTTGCCTATGTAGTAGGAGAAATTGTGTGTGTATATAATATAAGTTTACAAAGGCAGACAAGATACAGAGTGGGCAAAGTGAAGTTGGTGGAAGTCCCCTCTTCTCCTAACCCCTATTGTGCGCAACCGTTCTCTTTTTTTCTCTGTAGCAGTCACGTAGTGCGTGTACGACCTGAGGTGGTCACCTCCACATATCTATTTATCGGTCTGTCTGGCTGTGCGTATGCATGAATGTGCCTTCTTGCCAGCGTGCGCCTCTGGATATATATATATATATATATATATATATTAATGGAAGTGCGTACGTGTGGAGGTGCATGTGTGCGTCGATGCTGATCTCGTGTGTAAGTGGGTGAGAGATTGTGTATTTTTATGTGTATTTGTCGGTGATTGGCTGGAGGGTAGGGTTTTATCATATACCCAATTAAATTTTTTTGGATGACAGCAACAATGCGGATATAATAAACAAAATAATAATTCAAAAATAGTGGGGAGAATAGTATTGAGTCAATTGATATTGTATAGGATATATATATGATAGTGAAGTGATATGCGGGTGTTCGATGAATATCGGACGGTACGGGGCGTGTAAAATAGAAAAAGAGAAAAAATAAATTACTGTCATCTTATCGTTGTATGTTCGAATGCAGGTGCGTTTTGTATTAATCATATCAAAGAAGAAGATGAAGAAGAGAAGGATGGTTAATGCTATGGTTGAATGAGTGAGTTTGATGCGACGTTGCCAGAGCGGATCTTCGACACAGTTTATTCAGATTGTGTATTGATGAAGGAGAAGAAAGATGCGAAAAGTTTACAGAGTGAAGAGAGGAAGTCATTGAAATACTAATCCGGCCGGCTATACGTCTCGTACTATGAAATATTATTGCAATGATTGAATCTTAAAACTACATTAATTGATTAATATTTCAAATTTTGTTGAGTTTTAATCATTCTTTGATTAGACTCAATAAATTGAATCGGATGAAAAAGAATCTTTGATTTCCCAATTTTTACATGACATTTTTCATAATTTCACTGTTGGTATCACATTAATAGCATTCATGACGATAGTGAAAAATAAAATCGGCGACGTAAATTTTTAATAGTCACGTGGCAATAGTAGATTGTACATTGACTTTCGCAACAGTACTTTCTCAATTGCTGCATTTACGTGTTGAAGAGTATAAAGAGACGATTCGACGTGAAAGAAAAGAGACTGATAGAAAAAAATAAACAAAATATTTTTGAAACAACCGGAAAATTGTGGTGCCTGTAGTGATGAGCTTCTTGATTCTATACAATACATGACACATTGAGTAACGAGTACAGGATAACAACTCTCAATCATCATCATGAAGAAGCCACGGTGAGTTTCATCATCAACTTAGGTGTTTGTGATTAGATTATTTCGATCATGTATTGCACATATTATATACTCGTGAATTTCATTTCATACATTATCAGCTGCTGATACAAATTAATGGAATCAAATTTGATGATTCTCATCCATCACTATATACAAACTTATCATATTGCTGATATTCAATAGAGTATAGAGAAAATAAATGTTTTGATACATTGAATTCGATCACATGCATTATTACAATGTGAATTCTCGATGCAGTTGTTTCTCCAATAAATATATGTTGCTATTTGATAAAATTATATGGCAGAATTTTTCTCAGTGTGCCGATCACTTGACTCTCGTTAATTGTTCATTGCAATTTTTCTTCTAGGCATTTGATTACTTTGAAGTAAATGCGTTGTCTAAATCGACGAGAGTGTGTATTGTTGTTGCACATGTCACTCACAAATGAATCTGAAAGTGCAATAGGTTAACTCACAATTAAACTATTATGTTCATTTTTCATTGATGAAAGGAGATAATATTTATAAACAAATTAATTCATGATGTAGTAGCTTGCGATCCACAGATTTCGCAGAGGAAAAATGAAAATAATAATAATTGCCAAAGTATATTTGATATGATTTTGCGTCCACGTGTTTTTCAATTATTCTGTTTGTATTTCCCCATCCATTTCTCACTGATGCTCACGTTTGAGTGTATTTGAAATTATGACGGTTGACAACAGGCGTACAGCTGCAAGCGCGTGTCGTATGTTCACCCAGTCCAATTCTGAGGTCCATAATTCCCCCTCCTTGGTTCATTCCATGTCGTGTTTTTTTTTTTTTTTTCACTATTTGACTTTGAATCATTGTTCAAGGTTATTCGTCAAATGATTACAAAGCTTCATGTCAAATTAATGAAAATTTATATTATTTCTTGTGCCAGTTTTTGGCTCGATCCGCAATACTAATTTTCATCACAAAATATTGTCTTTGAGAAATGAAATTTTTTTCGATTGACCACATAAGCTATGAAAAAGCTATCAATATCTATGGAATTTATTTGAAATTATTAGTTGAAAATATATATCACAATACCAGATACGAAAGAATATTCAGTTAGATGGTGGTATACTATGCGATTGGTGACTGTTTTAACAGATAAAAGTCATTTTCCGCTAGAGATATAAAGGCTTCGAAGATTGAGTGAGTGTTTCGTCAAGTTACACTCCTCCGACTATCGTATTATATATCTCATTCAAATGCCACAAGTGCTATTCGAAAAGTTTTTGATGGCAGTTCAATTATGATTTTTGCCGATGAAATATCATAGTGGTGGATACTACTGGATACAATTACTGACTATCATGGGGGTAGAGAAGTTGTTTTTTTTTGTTTTTTTCTTTCTGAGGATTGAAGGAATCGCCGCGCTCTTCAAATGCAAGAATTGGTTTTTACATTTTGTTCTCAAATACCATTCATATATGACTCATGACGACACTTGGCTGGATTTGATTTTCGCCTGGAAGTACATATCATTGCCTTCAACGCGTTGATGATATGTATGAGAATTATTTTCCATAAAGTAACAGAAAAATTTCATTTCCTCAATCACCTTCTCAATATTATATAGGTTGTATATATATGAAGGCTCGTAATAATATTGTGTCGAAACGAATTCGTTAATATAGCAGAGCCACACAATGAATTGTCTATTATATGAAAATGCAAATGCAGTTTGGTATCACTTCCAAAATTACTCACATCTCTCTTAGACTCAATACGTATATACATCAAATATTTGTCATGAATGAAATGAAATTAGAATTATTCATTGTGAATAAGGATGATTAGTGATATTTTGCAAACGAAAAAATATCCCTATATGCATTGATCCAAGAATATTTATTAGACGATAGCTAAAGGTGCGCGTTGGTATATATCGTTGTCACTGTGCACTGTGTTGTTGACACAGTGCACATTAAGATGAAAAAGTTACTGGCATTGGAGAAATTTTATATTGGGTGTTACGTATTCACAGCAAAAACGAAAGATACAGTATTATGAAGTATATATAGTGTAATGGGATGTATGAGTAGTACATTAAAATCGCACTTGACCATCACTTATTAAGATTTTTCGATTATTTTCAACGTAACTTTGCATTTTCAACATAGTGAAAACTAAAGTGATTCAACACTGTGTTATTTTTTTTATTCTCAGACATGATGCAATAAGGGGACATTATCATAATGAATTTCAACAAAATTGACATTCCAACAAATGATCATAGTCCTGAGCATAGAGTTAGTTGTTTGACATAGAAATCAACAAACAAAAAAAATACAATTAATGGTGTATTGATCGTGTAAGAATTCTTACAGAGAAATTCACATCAATATTCTTATATGACGGAATTATAATAAATAAGTCAATAAATATATACACAAGTGAAATTGTGGACAGAGAAAAATGTCGTGAGTTGGAGACACTTTTGTTTGCCCCATTCCCCATTCTATTCACGATGAATTATCAGGCGCAAGGAGCAATTGTAGATGTGCCGTTGTACGTTATTATTATTTTATATTCATAAATGAACACGGATTGATAGTGAATTTTATTTTCATCAATCAGTTACATGTCTTCACATTATGTCAGTGGTGATGTTGTTTTATGTTACAGCGTGGACCGAGACCGACTTCGGGAGCGTGAGCGACAGGCGCGCGCAGCCATGTCGGTCCAAGCAGAACAGGCAGCAGCAGTTGGAGGCCCCGAAGCTTGTCATACTCACCACAATCATAACAATCATGGAAATTCCCATGTATCAGCGGCGGCCTCACTATTCCGCGCTCCCGTCCGAGTGAGTATACATATGTTTGTTGAATTAGTGCACAGCGGAAAATCATTTTTTATGCACAACAATGTAGCAATCACGTGCGATTATGCACTCCAAAGCTTGTTGTCATTGTATAAATGTTACATAAAAAATTAAATATTATTAACACCCGAAATTTAGATCATTCAATGATCGAGTTTGTTTGGATAACTGATCATTAATGAGAGGATCATGCGCGAGCTTAAGTTTATAAATATAGAAAAATTGATTGAGTTGACGCGAAAAACATATATATTTAGAGAAAAATATTATTTGAACTGAAATAACAGGAATGTACTGTGAGAAAATCTGACAGTGTTACACTAAGAATTAAATTAGTGAAAATGCCCGTGAAAAAAATTGCATCGAACTATACACAAATTAATTGTTTACATTTTATTTAAAATCAATGGTTCGATGTAACATCATGTGCATGCTTTTACAAGGCGTGAATTTAGGGGAGATGGTGATGAGCGTTAAAGTTTTGACGTGGTCATTACATAATCCCTATCTTTCGTCTAACTTATTGTTATGTTCTTTACTAGTCTACTGAGACTAGTCTACTTAAATAGTCAAAATATCTAAATATGATCCATAATTTTCACTTGAACATAATATATCAGTATAAACTACTCCCAGAATGTTTGTCCACTGTACACAATCACTCAAACACTTGGATGTTTATTCATTCCAGGTCAATCCTGATGCGTATGACAGTACAACACACCAAATCCAATCGAAGCTTGGTAATTACTCACTGGTGAAGCATTTGTTGGATGAACCGAAAAGGTTGATTGGAATCGAAGGAGTTCCTGCTAGTCCAGCGCCATCAACTGGTTCATCTGTTAGATCATCATCATCATCATTATCATCGTCATCTTCATCATCTTCATCATCATCATCTTCATCATCATCATCATCATCATCATCATTATCTGGTTCAAATATGAGTACAGGCATATGCAGAAGTTCACCGTCAACGCAAGAATTCAAAAAGCCTGGTTGTAGTGACCCAAAATCATGTTCGGCATCTTCAAGTCATGGATCCCAGCGTGGTGGGTTTGTTAAACCCGCGGATGGCAAACCTCCATACGGTGGTCGGGGTGGATATCCAGGCCAACCAGTTAAGCATGGTGGCAATAGCAATGATCACAGAAATCATGGACTTTTGCCAGCAAAGGGTCCGCCAACTACCACTATCACGAATGTCAACACCTCTAATGGGAATAACGGCGGTCAAACTTCTTCCGCAAACTGTCCTCCTATTAATGTAACTAATTCCAGTCGAGTTCATGTAGCAGCTTCCAGACCCTCCAGATTACCTCTAGACAATGTAAGTTCCTCACTCCTCTTTTTCATACTTATTGTAATAACTTATAGGATGTATAATTTATTTGCCTTGTCAATTTCAGGGTATCAGACAACATGGATCTAGTGAAGGTACAGCAGACTTGGAAAATATTCTCAAGGTAGATGGCCGTTAAAATATGATATGTAAAAATATTACCGTTTATTCAACGTATTGATAGCATTTTTCTTGAAGTGCGACATCAAGTATGTTATCAAATATGCTATTTTCATGCTGGGTAAACGCGTCACTTCTTTCAATTCCTTATCGTGTTATTTTACATAAAGGAAACCACAGATACTTGAAGATATATTGTAAATGATTGAAATTTTTCAGATAGGGAGATTTTTGTTTGCAAACAATTTCAAGTTGGTAGTGTGTATCAGTATATGTACAATTCGCAATTCATGCGGATTCGTCTAATGTTGTTTGCTGATGGATACATATTACAGTTCATTTGTGGATCGGCGACGACGTTGTCTGATTAACACGTATATTGACGCGTTCAGTCATCTCTCCTGACCCCACTATTCACTCTCTGGTTTTATGTCACCTGTCTCTCCCTTCTTTTGATCCTGCTTGTTATTACTTTTCATTAATGCACACTCTTACGGCGACACAGCTGTTATATCACAGATAAAATTCCATAAAAACAATGAAGATAAAAAAAGTATTGTCATAATGTCCTATCGATTCGTGTGTTTATTTGTCTACATTCCGTATTCAAAATATAAATATTGAGTGATTCTGTTTTATTGATTTTCTTCTCGTAACAATAGGAATAGTCCGATTTGTCAGCCGCGACAAACTTGTCCGAATATATGTGACATAACAGTCGTAAGCTTACCGCAGAAATTCTAATACTAAGTGATTAGCAGTCGTAGCTCTGATTTTGGAATGAGCATGAGTACCTGTATGAAACTAAAAGTGGCGGATGTGCAACGGCTGTAGTGTCACAGACACTCACCTGGCCAAGCATGGCACAACTTATTCTCACGGCTGTCCGTGGGAAAATATGGGACGCAACGGCAGAATCCGCAACTGCTACTGCTAATAATACCTCATTTTTACTATATATGAACATTCTCGGTCTTTTTTTCACAAACATATTCATTTTGTCACATGATCGCGATTATGTTCCAATATTTTCGAGGAAGATGGACGGCCTCCATTAAAACGAAATAAACACTTACATTCACATAAATTGACAATTGTCTCGGATTACAAAAATTATGAGATATTGTTGATCAATCGGATGAAATTTTATGAGAGTGATATTCGAACCGAATGGCCGATCCCATACTACTTCTATCTCGAATAACTTCGACACTAATTGTGTATGATACATTCTTCATAATGTTATTAATCGTGTACTACTGATTTGCCTCCATCGTGTCTTGCAATTCCGTGTCCCCCACATCTTCCATTACATATAAAATATATCTTTAGTGAAAAAGATTTAGTTATTCAGTGTGTTTTTGTGTTTGTTGTTGCAGGAAATGACAATGCCACCTACTCCACTCACCGCAATTGCGCAAACACCAAGGAAAGAACTCGAATCCAAGTTCACATTCAACCCCGTACTATCTAAAGTACATATAATTTTTACCATTATAAACATTATTCTCATTTTAATGACGATGCTCACATGAATTATTGGAGATATTTTGAATGTGAAGAATTCACAAATACATTAACTGAGTGAAAAGACAATGTTAAGGCCGTAATGGCGTAGTGTGCTACATGAAATGAATACTATTGCAAATACTCCGTTGTAAAAGCAAATGACAATAATAGAAATATATTGAGCATAGGGGTATACCGTCCGATACGGAGTCGAATTTTGCCACTCAATGGCTTGTCATGACGATTTCTTCTGTTTTACTGAATTCTCAATTGTATAGTTGTTTGTATACTGCAATTACGATTTATGAACTAACTTGTATAGGTTGGATAAAATTGCGATTTTTTGAAGTAACTTAAAGGTACAGCTTATCCACACGAACTACTCTAATACAATATATTACGCTTCAATCAGTTGAATCGAGTAATTGTTCGCAAAGATCCACATTTATTCACTCTCTAAAAGATATCATAATTGTTTTACTAATTTGATTTCATGGTACTGAACGTTGAGTCTGATACAATACATCTTGTTTTACAGGTGACGGAGGTATCGATGGCGCTGTCATCCAAGCAATCACGTAAGTTTACTATTCCCCCTTTATTTTTACAGTATTATAAAAATTTACTGGAATGAGTAGTTATTATTTACATATACACTAGCTACATACTTCAATAGATTTGCGGTAAATTTGATACAAGAGATCAACTTGAAATATATATCTTAAAAGTAGAAAATCTATTTCTGGCACTGGCAAACGTCCGAATGGGCGAAAGTTATGGGCAGCATTGGATTATATGAAGGAAAAAAAAAGATGAATTGCTGTTGGTTTCATGCTCTCAGATCATTTGATACTCATTTTATTTTGCGTCTGCGTAAGTTATTGCCCACATAGAAAGTAAATTTTCATGAACGAAACTTCTTCCTGCAATAAGGAATATCTTCTTTAGATGAATTTGAATAAAACATTGGGTCGAAAATGTATATATTCCTTCACTTTGATTATATTACCAATACTATGGTTATAATTCGTATTCGTAAAGTAAACTGCGACAGGCGAAATTTTTATACAGCCACTTCATGCACAAGAAGTTCTCAGAAACGTTCATAGGGTGGAGCGATTCTATTGCATATTTCTCCAGTCCCATTATTGAATCATTCTTAATTGGCTGCGTAACATTAGATGAAGGTTACATATCATCTCAACCGAATAGAATATCATTAACATATATATATATATTTGTGGTATGTAAATAAACAATACGAATATACTAAGTATGATTGCATTGTCAAGTATGGGTGTGCTTGTGTCTAAGTGACTGGTTTCACGCGTGCGTTGTCACAGATGTGTGAATGAAGGAAAAATATTTGTAGGGAAATAAACCGGTGCAGAAGTCAGCTGAAATACCCACCAATCGTTAGATATCTTTTCCAACATTTTCGACGGAACTTTTAGTCTTATTGTCTTTGCTTTCTCTTCAGATTCTTCTTTTTCCTTTTTTGTTTCCTCACGATAGAGCACTTGTCACACAACACCTGCTGCATGCCCATATCCCAATACGAATTGACAGTATGTGAATGAGAATTTAAAAAATGACGTCTTGTTGTAGGAAGTAATGATTCTGTTTGATTATTTCAAGTATATATCCCAGTACATTCTTGAAACGAGTAATACGGACTACTAACAATATTCAAAATACAGGTCAAATTTGCTAATCATCATAATCGTTATCACTACTCATCTTATTCCACTGTTCATATTAATGTTTGCGTAGTACCTTTATATATGTTTATTGAAATTTTGTCATCATCTATACGTTATTATTCTGTTTTCTAATTTTTGTGTTACAGAACGTGATAGGCATGGTGTTAATAGATTATCTGCGTGAGTACAATTATATTCAATACAATTATGCATTCTCTGCAGCAATGTGAGAGATAAAATAATCACTGATGATTGAAGGGGGGCATTCTTATCAAATTATTATATGATTAAGTATTATTTTCAAGAGTTTTGATGATAATAATGAATTCATGATACTAAAAATGATTGAAGAAAAACAATTTATGCAAAGTATATCGTCTCTGGTGCCACAATGTTTTCATTTCAAGAATTGAAAAAAATATTTTCACTTTAATATATTTTGGGATATGTTTATATGAAATTCCTGCAAGGATGTACTCGAGAATCGATATGAAAATGATTATTCTATAGTTTATCACTTGTTTTGTTGGCTATCACTTAATTAGTCAAATATCCACATGCTCAGTCGCGTCGAAGTGAGCTATTTAGAATCGTGATATTAGGGGTTTAATCGTCTTTTTCACCACAGTCTTCTTCCATCAACCATAATTCATAATGTTATGTTAATTAATAACAACGCGAAGATTCATTTATCAATTGCTTTTTTCCAGTGATTTGGAACGTGATTTGAGTCTTTCTGAAGATAGTGAGGATGAAGGGGTGAAAGTGAGTACATAGCAGCAATCAATAATGCTATCGCTAGTTTGATATATCCAAATTGATGTATATCTGAAATTTTTTAGAGTTCAACTTCGAGATCGAAGAACGAAAATAGAAGCCCAGATTTGACCGTGGAGTAAGTTTTATTACGTCATTAACATTGCATTGTTCTTGCAGTATCATGAATGAGTGATAAATAAATGAATTTTGTTATATTGAAGCCTCTCAACGCCTCTGATACCAGCGATGACACCCGCGCCCCCTCCTCTTGCACCAATGTCACCTATGGGTATGTCACCATTGGGTCCATTATCGTCACCTGGCCATTCAAGTCCACCGAAACAATCATCACCAATCATAAGGCCATTATCAATTCCGTCCGCAAATTCACCTCGAAAATTTACTTCACCACTAGTGGCGCTGATGAGGCACTCAAGTCCACAGGGACAAGCGCCACAAAGCTCAGCAAGCGCGAGTTCAAGTTCTGATTCCGGTTCGGATTCAGGTACAGACAGTAGCGATGATTCTGAAGACGATGGTGGTGATGTCGGTGGTGGCGGTGATGTGGGTGGTGGTAGTGAAGGTGTGAGGAGTGGTAATGGAACTGGTGTTATTGGTGGTAATGAGAGTGGCAATGTTAGTGGTGAGGGTGACGTTGGCGCACATTCATCTTCTAAGGGCCCCTCTACACCACCTTCGGCTTCACCTAATGCACTTGTCAATGAACCTCCATCTGCCGAAGAGTCTACCAAGACGAGATGGAACCTCGGTAGTTTTTTCAATAAACCAACTGTACATCTGGGGGATCAAGTATCAGAACGCAAACATTGCCAGGTTGATGTTATTTTGATTGAATCTCATTCATATAAAATTATCTAACCATTTATGTGAAACTGACATTAATTCCATTTTATTTGTTTGTTTGTAGCAGGATGGTGGTATTACACGTTGTGGGAGTTCACCAGACGTGACATCGCTTGAGAAGCGTAACCGGAGACTAGATATAACACATGTTAATAAAGATTGGCAACTGAATGATACGCAGAAGAACAAAAGAAACATGAAAATGTTAACAACATTGAGTGATAGTGAACAAAATTCTGATTATGAGAAGAAGAAAAAGTCAATAGAAGAATGCAAATTGCCTCGCCAGGACAAAACAAAGGCACCGGACGTTCGAAAGCGTGGTAGACCGCGAAAGACAGTGAAAGACTCGGGACAGCATAGCCCGCGTAACTGTAGAATATCACCGGATGCACAAAAAATTATCTCTAAACGGGGTAATAGACCACGCAGTGGTGGCAGTCCTAAAAAAAAATCGCTACCCATTTCCAGATTATTGGTGGTTGGCAATAGTGATGAAGAAGTGAGTGATGTGAGATTACGTGACAGATCGAGTGATTCCGATGAATTTGAGCAATCATCGCGAATTTCTCAAGCCTCCACGATGAATGTCGAAAAGCGACAATCGCAATTGAGTATATCTTCAAGTGATGATGAAACAACAACAAGTAATCTGCATAATGCTTCAGATGATGCACGGAGGCGAAAAATTGCGCCGAAACGTAATAAACTGACAGATTCACCAGTGAAAAAAGTCGAAAAGAAAAAAAGTCCAACAAAAGTAAAACCACGGCGTTCGCAGTCACGAGTTAATAACGGCTCAGGCTGTGCATCGGATTCCGATAGTGAATCTGAACCAACGTCACGGAATAGTCGAATTCAAGTAGCAAGAGTGCCACCAAGACCGCGTCAACCTCTGACAAGAACTACGTCTCTTGATAATTCAGATAGTGATAACAGCCCAACGCCAAAACTCCAAGAAGAAGACGCTGGCAACGTGCAGGATAAGAAAAAGAGTGACACTTTGAGGAAGTTATTTTCGAGCGCAAAAAGTGGTGCTAAAGGCGGTGGAAAAGGCGGTAAAGGTGGTAAAGGCGGAAAGGGTGGTAAAGGAGGCAAAGGCGGTGGTAAGTGTGGAATTTATGTTGAGGAATATACGGGTGGCATTGCTAATACGCCTACAGGTAGTGAAAGCCCTTATAAAAGACCACCATCATCGCAAGCTTCAACAAAATCTAATTTGCCGTCGTTAATCTATATCAATGGTATGCCTAGCCTTATATGTAGAATAGAACTCAGTAGAATTCAGCATATACCACAAATGTCAAGAGGTCAACAATTGAGACAGCGGACAGAATTGCCGGATACGAGGCCAGTCCCGGGACAATCTGCAGTTAAAGTAAAGAGTGAAAGGCCATTAACACCAGAGGATGGCGAATTGCGCGATCAGCCTCCAAATCGCCAGTTACCGTCATCCATTGAATATAGAACACAGTATGGTGACACCGAACAGCATCAAGCTGCGTCAACCAACATTGAACAAATGAATCAGATTATGTGTTCAAAGAGCAAACAATCAGATATTAGTAAGAGTGATAATATAGAAGCGACGTCCGCTGACAGTGTTCTAAATATTCGAGCTGTAGCTGGCGGTAGTGGAATAACAATGAGTAGTGGCAATATGAATTCAGGTGTGAATACTCTTTGTGGTAATAACATTGATAGTGTACCAAAACGCAAACGAAATCCGAGCAGTAGTTCATTGTCCAGTTTGAGTGTTTGTTCAGTAGACTCCAAAGTTAAATCCAATAATGAACATAAAGAGAAGAAAAAACGGAAACGAAAACACATTGATAAGGAGGCAACAAATAATTCAAGATCCTCCATTCGATATAAAAGTGATGTGCAACCTACAAATCATGAACGGGAAGATAAATCTGATGTGAATTTGTTGCCACCGCCTGCAGCGCCAATTCAACGTGTTTTTTATTCTTATTTTAATCATCAGAATCAAATCTCAGACGATCAAGATAGGTAAAGATATACTTCTTCAATTATTTGATCATTTACATACGTAGTTGGTTTCTTCCTTTACTTTATTGTACCTCTTTTTTTATTTATATTTCTTCGCTCTTCACCTTGTCTACGCCTATATTACCGGACACTTTATATCAAAAAATTTTATCATTCATGGATGAATTGTGATCGAATTGGTTATTTGCAGGGACCAGAATCAACATCTGACTGAAGCCAAAAGATTGAAACGTAGTGCCGATGTAGAATGTGAATTGACAGCACAGGGTATGTTGTACTTGGAGGCAGCATTGTATTTTCTGCTGACTGGTCACGCAATGGAGTCAGATCCGGTAACTGAAAGGGCTTCATTTACAATGTACAAAGACACACTCAGTCTCATAAAGTAAGTAAAATACCGTACAAAGATCCTGATGTATTCGTGATAAATGGAATTTACTTAACACAGACATCACTCAACTCTTAGGTACATTTCTTCGAAATTCAAGAGCCAACAGAATAATTCTCCAGAGAGTAGCATACATAACAAGTTGGCGATCTTGAGGTGAGTATCAAATTAGATTCATACATTCACCACTCATAACCACAATTTTTATTTTGTATTGATTACTGTTTTCATTTCAGCTTGTGGTGCCAGTCATTAATTTATCTGAAGCTATTCAAGATGCGCAAGCATGAAGCACATGAGTATCAAAAAATTCTCGCAGACTATCATCAAAAAGTAAGAATTTATCGATGATTCATAATAGTAATTAAGCATTTAATAAAATTCGACAGTAATATATGTTGAATCATTTCATGAAGCCGGCACAACCAACGCTCGTCCAAACTGAGGGCCAAGGAACGCCATCGTTATCCCCAACACCATCACCGGCTGGTTCGGTGGGTTCTGTTGGTAGTCAGAGTTCCGGATACAGTAGCGGTGAATTGGCGAATCGTGGTATGATTCCGGGGCAACCGTCGGCAGCAACTTACGTCAGTGTTCCACTTGGTATTCATACAGCGATGCAGAAACAGAATCATCATTTTTCATTATTGATGAATTGTCATGAACTTTGGGACCAAGCAACGGCATTAGTAACTGATAAACATCGTGGTAATACATTGTTCTTAAATATAATTAGAAAAATTTTAAAAATGATAAACGTAAAATTATATTTTTCAAACGCACTCTCATTTTTTTCAGATTTTTTCATTGAATTAGATGAGAAATTTGGACCGCTAACTTTAAAAAGTTCGTTACACGACTTGGTGCGTTATGTTGAAGCTGGTATAAAAAAATTGCGCGCCCTCTGACCCCAGTGGCATAGTCCCAGGCCGCCTACACCTAACTACATAACGGCACTCCCGCATAATATGGCAACCTATCCAACAATGTTTACGTAGCAGTTGCGAGAATCACCTCGCTACCGGAGGCAATAATTAATTGAATTCCAAGTTTACGTGATTAATAATGATCCAAGTGGCGCTATGGGTGATGAGCGTATGATGAAAATATATCAAATTTTCAGAATTGATACAATATAATTATGACGAATAACATTTTGGCGATTTATCCAATTATGTACAAAAAGTAAGTCCGATTACTCGTTGCGTCATCATTGATTTTTCACCGTGAATTTCTATTCATGATAGAGTCGTATTCATTGTAGTCGAACATCACACACTGTGTGCCAATAAGAATACAGAAAATGTAATTATCACCAAGGGCCAGCTATAATATTCAAAGAATGAAATGAATTTCTTTATAGGATCTGAACATGGGATTAAGGCAAAGTTTTTTTTGCCCTTCGGATGTCACGGATTTGTTAAATCATTGTAGATAAAATTATATAGATGAGGGTGTTGTAACGGTGCTCCTTTTACATTTTGTCGAGAGGAATTTTTCCTCTTTGGTGATCATCACGCGCAAAGAAAGATGGGTCACACAGATGCTTATTTGATATACCATTTAATATGTTGATATCGAATCCAATATAAATATATATATACATATATATTTGCATTCGAACCCAATCTTAAGCACAAACATTATGTTGGCGCCTAAAATTATGGTGTGCACTTATGGAGGAGCAATTTTTTTTTTAGTGAGCAATCATGCGTTTACAAAACCTTGTAATACGCAACAAACTGAAAGAGAAATCGATTAATTTTCTTTAGATTATTATCTAGTTAGTATGTTAGAAGCTGAACACTCTAGTGTCCGATAAAGGAGCAAATCGATGGAATATATTCGAAATACCAACAGTACATTTCAAATGTGACTGCGAAGGTCAAAACATAAAAACAAATGAAATAAATGAATTAATCAATATATAAAAAACGAAGAGTAAGTTGCTCACATGTATATTTTTGTAAATAGGTATTGTCAGTGTCGCCGCCTTGAGGAGAGAACTTTTATCCTTGTATGGATATACAATTGAGGAAAAAGTTCTTGTCCGCCCCAATTTTTGCTACCACATCTTATCGCGAATATCTCTGATTATATCTGGTGTATGCATAATAGTCAACCGGATATTTTTCAAACATAAAATTCTCTCAGCCATGCATCAAATTTTTTTAGCATTTGTTTTCTTTTCTCGTTTTTCCTCTGTTCCATATTCAGCGAAAAAAAATTGAGAGATCGATATTAGTGCTATATTCGCATTCAATTATTATTATTATTATTATTATTATTATTATTATTATTATTATTAATATTGAAAGGATGGTGGATTTTCGGAGATGTTGAAATACGGTTGTTATGTATAATTATGGATGTATAAATGCCTGCTATAATGATTCTCAAGCCAATAAATTATATCATTTATCTTTGGGTAACATTCATAATTGAGTTGAAGCTGTGACGGATCAAATGATTATGGACAAATGAGCTCACAGATACTTGGGTTCACATTTCACAATCAGACAAATTGATATGATCGTGATTGACAGGTTATAACCACAGAATAATGCATGAAAGGATGAAATGCAAGAGTGCATGACTGAGAGAATTGGCAAAAAATGTATTGAGAATAATATAGACATTTGTACATTATAAATGATCAATAGAGGTAATTCAAGTTTGGTAAAGAAGTCACATGGGACGGTTATGATCAGTAAGCTTGTGTTACTGGTACTTGTTTTTGCAAAGTACTCACATCTAATAATACTGTGAATTGAATATATCAAATACCCTGGACACATGCACATACACACAGAAACACACACGAATATCAATATTATATACAATATATTATATATTATTATTATTGATGCGGTTGACATTATTTTATTATATTCTTACTGCGCGTTTGGCAACGGACATATATATATATATATATAATTTGAATATGGTGCTTTTATCATTTGGTAGTTTTGTTTTCTTGAAGCAATATCTTGGCTTTCGGTTAAGATAAGTCGAACACAGCCATGTTGGAATTATTGTACGAGTGTAGTAATACATTCATTCCATCTTTATTGTTTCAATGCTCGAACTTTCAGAATTAATGAGTGGAATGCTTACTTAGAGAAAAATTTCACGCACCTATGTTCTATTGCATATGCAATTTGACTTTTCGTATCATTTAAGTTTTTATTTTCTTTTTCTTTCTTCATGTCTCCATTTTTATTCACTTACACGTCTTATACTACACATTGCGCTCCAAAAAGATTTTTTTTTTTTGTTAAATGTTACGTTACTAGTGATAGGAAATATCCTTGAACACGCCCTCAATGAATGTTGCACAGAATCTATCCGTGCAATGTAAATTCATGTAGAGGTGTAGCTTCATTATGGACAAATTGGTGAATATATATACGTAGATAATTGCGCGATAACATATGTATGGAAATCAGTTGTCAGGGAAAATTTATGATTGTAACGCTGGCAAATGGGCATGATGATGAAGGTTATTATTAAGATTATGACGACGACCATGATGAGATGATGTAGAAAGACAGGCAACCGCACCAAGGAGAGACCAAACTCGCTTATTGAGAAATATTAACCTTTTAGCTTTTTATTTATTTCACTACTATTAATTGTACCGTTCAATATGATTGATCAATTAAATATTTATTAGTGTGAAGGCTGCATAAGCGTTTGAGCCAACGATTCAATGCCGTAAACCCTCAAAATTCATGAAATTGTTACTTAACTTAATATATATATTGTTCTAGTTAAAACAGAAACGAATAAAATCACTAATTGTAAAAACCACAATATTTGTTTTGGGCCATGTGTTAATTAAAATTTATATGAAATCGTTTGGAATTTCGTATTGAAAAATTGATGGATAACTCATATGAGTTATCAACAACAGAAAGAATATTAATGTATCCAAAATTATGAAGATAATGACAGTATTTCAAATATATGAAAGCTTGATTAGCAGGTTTGTGATGCTGTAATATCATCACAATCCAGAATTAGATTAGTCTCCAGACAAGTACGAATTTTTGATCAGTCGTTTATCAATTGCCAAGATTTTCGTCTCAATATTTAATATATCTATCTCATTATGATTTTTTTTCATTTTTCCTTACATCTATTTTGAGATATTGATTGCTTCGCCGTGACCATCTAATGCAACAATAGAGAATGTCATACACATATATGAATGAATATAAAATTTTTGTGGGAATAATGGGAATAAGTAATTGAATGTATTGTAAATTGAATGAATGAGCATATTTAGAAGAATCAGTGTCAATCCATTATTGAGATGCGAGGAAATGGGGACTATGGACGTCCTATCTATTCCGTGACTTGAACATTTCGGGAATTCCATACGCATTCTTGTCAATCATGAAGTGATTAAAGTTGAAAAATGGTATTGTAACGATTAAAAACCTGTATGACTATATATATATATATATATATATATGCATATATATATGTAAATTGTGAATGGGGCTTTTTTACCTATTTTATATTAGTTTCAGCTGCAGCTGATTGAATAAACGCCTTGGTTTAATAAAAAGACGAATACAAATAGGAATAGACATTGTAAATGAAGTATGAAACAACGCGTTACTGTAAATGCAACAGTAGTTCAGATTATTTTTACGTTCATGAGGTTTGTTCTATATATATACATACATATATACCGTTTATGCTACATAATATTCATATTTTTCGTCTTCTTGATTCATTCCCCTCGTTTTATTTCTGCCCCATTTGCGCGCTGTTGCTTCGAATTACGTCGTCATTCAAATTATCTCGCCAATGCGCCCCCCTCCCACCTATGTGCACACACACACACACACACATACACATACATACATGCATACCTACACACAGCTTTGGCATGAATGTGGAAGAGAAAGAGGAAGCGACAATGTGATTTTCAAAACATAAATCATATTGGAGTTTCTGAAAAACCATTTAATTCCAAACCGAAAATGTCGTTGAATAAAAAATGGAATTAATGAATATGAGTTTGGGTTATCGGTTGGTAATATCAGTATGTAATGAGTACCACATCATAATTTTTAGTGTTTAAAGAGATTCAATTTCGTATTTTCTTTCACCGAACTACGGAACTCAATTGGCCAGACGGGAAATTGTATCAGACGAAATACGACTCTACCTGTTGGTGTATACTTCAGTTATCAGGTTGTGTAGCCGCATAGCCCCAAAACGCTGCACCGATGGAGCATTTCCAAAAATAGGTACGTCATTTGTGTATATATACATATACATATGTTGAATGAATGTGTAAATTTCACCACAAGCAGCGCTTATTGCCATATTTTCTCAATATTAGATTCATAATAAATGAATTTAGTTTATAGTAGTCGGGCTTGGTGCATTTCTACGTAAAGATATTAAATTTATATTTCCAACACCATTAATCATTTATATAGTACCGAACAAATTAGAGGTTGCTTTCCTTAAAAGGTTCAAACCAATTAATTTATGGTGGCAATATGATGTGAAGTATTTCAACAAGTATATACATTATGGAATAATAACACCTATGCAAACTTAGCACCCCATCTGAGGCTTTGCGAAGTCAGGATGATCTTAATCGATAGGTCTTCGTAAGGTCAGGATAGGTCCAGTAAAATTTTTGTTAGGTCCTTTATGGTTTTTTTATCAATAATTTTTCAAATTTTGCATAAAAAAATGCGCATTTTAACACCCCATCCAAAAAGAAATTAAAAAATTTTGTCCTATCTGTATTCTTTATCGTTAGGTCAGTATTGGTCCATCATAATTCATCCAGTG